>JASVER010000229.1:417808-436588 GCA_030449065.1 Oceanodroma leucorhoa | reverse complement strand
AAAATTTCTTCACTGAAAGGGTAGTCAGGCATTGGAACAGGCTGCCCAGGGAAGTGGTGGAGTCACCATCCCTGGAGGTGTTCAAAAAACGTGTGGATGAGGTGCTTCAGGACATGGTTTAGTGGGCATTTGTACTGGGTTGATGGTTGGACTCGATGATCTTAGAGGTCTTTTCCAACCTTAATGATTCTATGATTCTATGATTCTATGATTACACATTCACTAATATACATTTTTGTACTTTCTCATAGTTTAAACTATTTTTTCTTATGATTGAGAGATTTTGCAGCTCTAAGAAATTATTTACTACTTGAATTCTAAAGGATATAAAGACATACAGAGGATACTCAAAGGAATTCAGCTGGATATACATTACCATCTAGCCTTGTTTTATGTTAGAGGAAAGCACATTTGCTTGTGTTTGTGAGGTACAGCTAAGAAAGAACAGAGATATTCTGGCACATATCAATAAAACAGAAAAAAAGTTGCATAACAGCAACAGCAGTCTACTGGGATAACAGATTGGTGCTCACTAGTAAGGGGGCAAGACTCATAACTCATAAGCAATGAAGCCACAAGTGAATTATAAAGGTCTTGTCCTCCTCCAACGGAGATAAATGAGTCCGTCTAGTACAACCAATCATATGATCTGTTTGGCTAGGTCTTCTTTGTCCATAATCCTTTCTCATATAAAATGTTTGGGGTGGGTATCACAATAAATAGAGAATAAAAGACATTCCACTCATTTCTCCACTCTGTTGCTGAGGATCCCCTACACTGGTGCTGAAGTGTTGAAGATGTTGCCTGGTTTTCTTTCTTATTTTCGTCTAAAGCTTCATTAAACTCATCATGTTTAGTAATAAGATTATGGGAGAGGACTATATTTGGTTGGGTTTTTCTCCTCAACTGATCTATGAATTCACTTTTTTTGCTGTTCTTACTATTACTTACTTACTCTCACTACACTTGTGCCCTCCCACCCCATGCCTCCTAAGTATGATTGTTTCTTTGGTGATCACATAAATTTTTCCATGCTCCCTGGAGAGAGGAGGGTGAAAGCCTGTCTTTAAAGCAGTAGACTGCAGCTGTCTTACCACTGGTGGTGTTTGTCACCCAAGCCTGGAGTCTTGTTACTGAGACCTTGATTATGCCAGGGGCTGAATCTCTGTTGAGGTAAAGAAATTTAAATGTGACCAGTCTTTTAAAAGTCATGATAACTATGGGTCTTTACATAAGTTAACCTCTTAGTAAGGCTATAGGTTTTTTGTGAGACAGTCCAGTATTTGCATAAGATAAAGCAAAAAAACACCCCCAAACTTTTATAGCAATTTTATTTGGCACATTTTGAATTATTTGTTTGATCATTCACTTGTACTTCCTCTGACAAATAGGTCATATAAACTGAGGCACTATAGTTAAATGGTGGGAGGGTGATCTCAGAGAGAGAGTGAGATCAAAATGCTCATTCTAAGAAATAATTAAGATTAAAGGCAATGCAAGCAGAGATGGCAGCAACTGAGATTCCACATCTTCTTTCAGTTGCTTATCAATTTGACGGTTTTGCCAGCTGTGACTGAACTTTTTTATTCTAAGTGTCTTTCTAATGCAGATTTAAACAAAAAATAAGAATTTTTGAGACTCTTTCAGCTAAAACATTCCAGTTACTTCTGAGAATCAACTGAAGTTAAATTACAGTATATAGTGTTTCAATATGTTTTGCAACTACTTTGGTAAGAACACTCTGTCTACACTTGTAATAGCCTACACATGTAGTTGTTTTTCTTCATGTATGTCCTTTTGCTGTTCTTACGGAAGGTTGCCTACATTTAGATAAGAGACACACATTTTAGTTCTCATGTGCTTAACAGAGTTATGTTAAAATTTGCCAGCTAAATTTTCTAGATTCTGGCTACAAAATGAGCATGCTCTTGCTCCTCAGAGCTCTTCCATGATGGCTGGTGGCGCATGTACCAGTGATGGTCTCCACTTTGGACTTGAAGACTCAGTGAGATTTTCTCTACAGTTACTGCTTTGGGGTGTTCTGTTGCCACGCACAAAAACTGATAACGGGGCTACTTTTCTTGTACGTCATTGCTCCCATACTTGTATTCAGGTAGTGTGAAACAGAGAGAGGAAAGTCTCTTCCATGATTTGAAAATAGTGTTGGGAACAGAGAGATAGTTGAAGGGAAAGAAGCAATGAATAGGGAGAGAGCAAGAAAGAGGGGAAAAAAGCAAACACAAATGAGCAAGAAGAATAGAATAGGGCAGTAAAGGAGGAGGTAGGACCTGGGATTATATGAGATGGAAACAAGACACAAAGAACTGGCAAGAAGGAGGTTTAGGAACATGCAGGGAGGGGGAAAGGACAGGAGGATGTGTACATTATGAGCACTGCTTCAGTAAGTTAAAGCATTTATTTCCTGAAGCCTAATGTCAAGCTGAGAGTTTCCATCTTTGTTGCAAGGCTGTACTAAAATCAGGAGAAACTGAGTTCTTTGCTGAAAAGCTGTTTCCTCAACCATTTGTTATCAACCAAACTGTGACCATGGATAACGTCACTGACTAGGAACTGGTTGTCTGTGGCACTAGGCTTTTAGGAAGAAAAAACTAAATGACACAATGGCCAATAGTTTGAATTAGACCACTTCAGTTGTAGACAGGTTTTTTTTTTTTAAAAGATTGTTTTTTCCCATGAAGGATTATTTACTTATTGTCATTATATAAGACCTTTTTAGAAATGAGTTAATAAAAATCATTAAGAAGCTGTATGTGGTCTTAAACTTCATGTTTATATACTACAATGGCCTAGCTTCCTGTGAGTGGCAATACCTACTGTCCCCCTGCTTATTTATCTTGGGGCTGAGGACTTATTTATATTATATTACACTAGACTAACACTTTCCTTAACATTGCTTTTAAAAACTGAATTAAAAATTGTTATTTGTATAAAATATGTATTTAAAAACGGGAATTACTGCTCAGACTGAGTGTAAATATTTATTCGAACCACATACCATTTAAAAATGTTTTATTTTACTTGGGATGATCTCTGAAAGCTCAAAAGAAACAAAAATCTTATGTTGTAGAAGTACCTCCCAAATTAACTCCCTTGGGCTTTTTTGTAGATTTCAGAGAGAACTCAGAACATAGTACTATGAAATGGAGACACATAACTAAAAAGGTATTGGTATTTCACCCGAAAGTATGTTGCGTTTTTTACTGGTAACTGAAGTTAACAGAATCTGTCTTTTATATTCATGGGAGGTAGCTCTGGCATTTCTACAGATACTTAAATTTCAAATATCTGTAGCCTGCAACTCCTTTCTTTTTCTCCTTCTTCTCATAGACCCAGTATATACGTTGGAAATTTCCAAATAAGCTCACTGACAGTCTGGACTAAGACTATGAAAAAGCACTTTATTTTTGAGATGTTCTCAATGTCACAGGAAAACATTCTGGAATCTTTATGCCCTTACAAAGATGCTGTGGGCCAATAAAAAATACCATCAGCGAGCAGTAGATGTTACCCTCGCCGTGTTCCAGTGGAAGGAGCTCAGGAGAACCATGCTGCTAGAGGGTCTGATAGTTTAGGTCTTTCCAGGTAGCTTCAGTGAATTTTACCTATTCTTTTCTGAGCTTGTTTTGCTTGCTGGATTTTGGCCTAGAGGAAATCTTTCTACATAGGTTCCAAATCCCTGCCTCAAAATCACAGCTAAGAAAGTACAAGATAATTAAGAAGCTACCTCTCTAAAAGGAAAAATTAAGATGATGGCGATAATGGTCCAGACACTAGCCACACCCCTCTGATTTGCCAGTAGCTTGTAGGTCAACGCAAAATGTGTGGAGCTAAACTGTACTTGACTTCTGGTTGATTCAGACTAGATGAACTTCTGAGAGCTAGGAAAGGATACTGCCGTCTTTAAATTTACTTTTTGCTGATTAAGTTGGGGGATCAGGGAAAGGCACTGGTATCTTCTAAATGTCACTCTGTCATCATACTGAAAAGAGATGACCATCACGGCTAATTGTGCGACTTTATGATGCCTGCTTTTCTTCCTGACAATAGCAACAGAATGGTTAATGGTATGACTTTTCCTATGAAAATAACACTACTATATATTCCTACAGGAATAGCTATAGATTTGCAAATGACCATCAGTGAGCATCAATAGTAACCCTTGCTCAGGTAAATAGAGCAAATGAGAAGCGGCGCTCTTCCTTTCTATGACATTGGCAATTTAGGAGCCAATAATCCACTCACATGAAGGAATTAGTCATGAAATGGTCATGTTCCTGCCTCTTATTGATCAGGACTTCAGTGTGGAGAGACATCTGAGAACTGCTTCATTCCATCTACAGTCACTTTCATTTAACGTAACCCATGCAGAGTATTTTTCCAAAACTGGAGCAGTAAAATAACTGTTCTTAGTTCTAATTTTTTAATAGGAAACCTGAAACTTTCAAGACAAATCCCATAATTCCGTAATGATGCTGTTGCCATGAAAATATGCAATATTCTGTAGTTTTGAGCCCTGTTGTTTGCCACCTTAAGTTGTCTCTCCAGCACTGCACTTGGGTTATTAACGAGGTAAAAAGGTAGGTATAAGATGGACCAATCAGAGGCAGAGATGGTTGAAAAAAGTGTACTTTCTCTGTTTATCTGCCCATCTCTCACACTCCCCCCGTCCCCCAGTGGAAAAATATTATTTCCCTGATATTATTATTTTTCCTGAAAATTTTCATGGGGAGGAAAATTGTGAGCTTAGAAGTCATTCTAATTTTGGACCATTGATACTTCTTTCTCTCCTGCCCCTGTGTTCTATTTCTAACAAGGGGTTTTAATGACTCCTTCTTGAACACACCGATTTTGTCATCAACTTTGAAATTTTTCTTGTTTTGCATAAAACAATGTTCAGTCATTGTAGTACTTCTCCTTTTGAAATAAGGAGATTTGAAATAACCAGTATCAGTGCCAAGTGATTAGTGCCATAGAAAAACTTAGCCTGTAAAGAGAAGGGAAACATTAGGAGTGCTTGAGTATAGGAAGAGGAAAGGCATAATGAATGATAAATCAGGACTTTTAGATTACCAACATTAAAGCACAAGAATGAAGTGAGGAAAAAAAATAGGAAATTTAAATGTAATAATTATTTAACATGTGCTTAGCTTTGTGGAAGTTTGCTGCATTTGGCATTTAGGACAAAGGTCTAGATAGTTCAGACACAGAAATGACTTACAGGCACATCCAAGTATACAATCTAGCAGTGGCGATTAAAAAAAAAAAAAAAAAAAAGAAAAAACCCAAGAGAACCATATTTACACTGTTTGGAGAATGTGTAGCTTCTAAATAAATATTAATCTAATCTCTTTAGATGTTAATAGCTTTCATAGGCAATGCTGTTTTCTAAATGTCAGAGTAGGATTTTTGAAAGACCTAATACTGGGAAAAAAACATATTAAAAGCACATTAAAATTGACTCTGAGGTTGAAAATGGATGAGAACTGACAGGAAACTTAGGGTCATGAATCTTGTTTAGCTGAATGAGACAGCAGAGTGTCTAATTCAATCTTAGTGTGCATAAGAGAGAAACTCAAAGTATAGAAGGTACCTAGAGAATACAAAACCACAAAATTCTTGTTATTTGCTATTAGCATGTATTTACTCTAAAAGAAAAATCCAGATTGTTAATATACTCTGTGGATTTTGTTGCACAGGAAAAATATTTTTCCAGTTTCATTTAATTGCTTCTTATTTTTGTTACTGACTGTTAATTCTCTAATAACTACATTTATATAGTGAAGCAGGAGTATACATGGAACTATGAAGTGTATATAAGGCTGTTTGACTTAAAAGAGATTGACTTGGATGAAATGTAAGGTGTGTGGGAACAAAAGTTTTTCAGTTCTGTGATTCTGCTGAGAACAGTTATGATTTAAGTAATTTAGGGATCTATTTTCTCATCTTGCCATCCTGGGACTTATTCTATCCATAACATTACTATTTTATCAGATCAAGTTGGATGCTCTGAGGGCTTATATGTTAAAAACAACAGTGTAAATGCAAATGGCTGCATTACTAAATAAGAGTCCTTGGCTCCTGAGAATTTATCAATGTTGGATTCTTTTCATAAGTGTCTGGATATCCAACAGTTAAATAAAAATAGTGGCAGTTCCTCTGCAGTTGATCAGTTCATCACTGAATTTAACAAGAAAGATATGGCTGAAGCTTAGCAGAGTTCTAAGAACTTGGTGCTTCCAAACTACTTTTCTTGCGCCTTGCCATCTTGGTGTTGTCAGTGCTGTGGGGCTGGTATCACACACCATTTTCGTTTGACTGAAGAGAATACTAATCTGAAAGGAGAAATACCTCCTCACTCCTTATTCACTTTGTTTCATGGATAATACGCGAGCTTCCTATTATTTACATTATGTTGTCCTCCATCAGGAGAGAGTCTTGCTTGGAAGACTGTCGTTCCACTGGTATCCAGTACCTATCTATTGGGCAGTCAGATCAAGTCAGGTAATTATTTCAAAAGGTTGGGCTGAATAAAATCATTTCCACAGAGTAACTCACAGCTTTGTCAAGTAACAACCCAAGAGGTTACTGGCTTATTTCCTTGATTTCTGCCTAAGCTGTGTGTTCTTTCTAGCTTTAGAATTTCACACTTGGAACAGATGTCGTAGGAAACCCAGGAACCACTGAAGTCACTCCCAGGGACAGCAGTGGGGAAAGGAGCACAACCTTTATACTTAGTAGCTCATTTGAGTGTCTGTCAAGTTAGACTGCTCTATTAATTGCTTTGGATATAAAATCAGTAGTTCTCTTGGAAATGAATTAATTCAAAGTTTAAGAAATTGTCGACTAAGTATTTACACATATCAAAAATGAACCAGGTGTTCAAGAGCAATTGCCATAACATAAACACTTCAAAAATAATTAAATGCAAGCCAATCTTAACAAGGATAGTAAATCTTTATCACTTTTATCAAGAACGAAATATAATTTCCTATCTGTCTTCTTGTGAAGAGTTATATTCTTGCCACAGACTGTATTAAACTACTTGGTTTTAGTCTGCCAAAAGAGTTTTTTGCCAAAAGAAAAGGTTTTTCGAATGTCTGATCTGACTTCAGTGTTTATCTTATGAGCTGACTACCTCCTGGTGTACAAAATTAGAAGTCTCCCCACCCAAGAGGAACCCCAGCTCTACATTTATTCCAGGAATCTAGTCTTAAAAATACCTTTCACAGGTAACCTCTTGTAACTATAGAAAGAGAAAGTAAGTTTTATAGATTTTTGGGCACACCTTATTTATACCGCTTTTTCAGTTGGTATATAAACTAGAGAACAATTTTTACAAACTTCCATTCAGAAGTTATGAATCTCATTTCCTATATTATGTTCAATGACAGCTGACAGTGCAAGGAATGATTATATGGAACAGCCAGCTTGACAAGCAATAATCTTTCAAACTGTCATTTTATAAAGCAGAAAATCTAGAAAGGATTAATGTGGCTCAGTATTATTGCTTCCCTTTTTAATTTTGAGATAGTACTTTTAGAATTTTTATTCTAGGGAATCTTGACCTACTATGGTAAAAGTCTTGTTCGGACTTTGCCTCACAGGCTGGATTTCCTTAGAGACAAGACATTTCTCTTATATTGGCGATTCCATAAATCCTTGATTCTCTAATTCCATACAGAAGTGTAATACTTTTTAATTCACCTTTTAGTTGTTGTTTGCACCCATAATCGGTCTGGTCAGCACCACTGTGGGAAAAGATATATTTTTGAACTGCATCAAAAACAGAGCAAAGCAAAATCTGAAATATATGAAGGCTCATCAGGTGCCCCCACTTTAATTTGATCTTTAAGTGGTTTGACAAAAGTGTGACATAGGGGTACTATTACACTCATGAAATTCAGCCCTTTTCCCTGTACTCCCAGCATTACTTGAGGAATGGGTAGGTAAGTGCTTCGTATTTATCATTTTTTGTTGGTGAACAGGATCACTTATTGGTGTGCGTTTTTCCCTCTACCGATTACAAAACCACTTTAAATAAATGGCTAAAATTAGGAAATTCAAGGTATAAAAATCCTCTGAATGCCAATGACTTAAGCAAATATCCAGTCTGTTCTTTTCTGGATAGGTATTTTAATGTGGCCCTTACAGCTATGCAACTATTCATGAAAGAGGAGTCAAATAGAAATAAGATGTCCACCTCTTCTTGTCCTTGTCAAAGCTTGGTGGTGCCCTCCTATTTGTTTACCTTCAAAAGCCTATTAGATAATCTTTGCTTATGCTAGGCATATTTTTATTTTAACATTTATTTTTGGCATAAATTAATACATGAGAAATGGTGAGGAATGGAAGTTCCAAACATTTTTGACCTTCACCAAGATTTTTCTTGAATTTTCATTTGAGGTTTGGGTCACTTGTTGCTTTATTCCAGTGCTCTCTTTCACTTATGTTAATCACTTTATGCTGTTGTGGTCTTGTGGATTGCTCAAATAAAACTACTGAAAGTCCATTTCTAAATGTCAGTTAGTCACATAATTCCCAGAAGAAAATTTAAGACTATTAGTTTTAATGCTGCCCTTTCTGAAGAGTGTATAAAAAGACTCAAAAATGGCTGAAATGCTTAAAGCGAAATATCATGTAAGTGAGCTGTGCATGTTACTGCATATCATGTTTCTGGTCAGATACCACAGTGACATGTGCCCTAAAACTGAAATAGATGTCATTCAGGCATGACAGAATATGCATGTAGTAAATTGTCACGGCCTTGGCCAGCAGCATCAGTGAAAAGGGATTACTGTTAAGATGAATGTTACTATTAAACATGTGGTGACCATGTGTCCCGATCCAATGTCGGGGGAGGTTTCGATGTGATCCCCAGAGCGAGATTAAGACACAAACGAGGTCAAATGCCGTATGCCCAGAACGGCTTTTATTATTAAAAGTAAAAAATGAAACTGAGGCAGTAGCGTATCAATAGTAAAAATTGAGGTAGTAGCGATAGGATAGAATAGAATAAAAAGACAGAAATCAAGCAAGCATTCGGGATAGAGTTGCAAGAATAGTCACCACCATGAATCCGCGGCATTCCGGGGGTCCAAGCCTCAGAGTCTTCGGTGGTGGGCGATAGCGCAGACTGGAGGGCTTCTCGGTATTGTCGGCGGTGGACGATAGTGGTGCGGGAGGGCTTCTTGGTGTCTTCGATGGTGGGTGGTAGCGCCTCTCCGGACGGCTTCTCGGTGTTGTCGGTGGTGGACGATAGTGGTGCGGGAGGGCTTCTCGGTGTCTTCGATGGTGGGTGGTAGCGCCTCTCCCCGGACTTGTCTTTGCAGCCCCTTTTATTCCCATCCAGGGGCTGCAGTTTCCATGACGACGGCACGTACTTGCCCATCTCTGCATTCCTGCATATGGGCACACCTTGCAGGGGACTTCAGCCCTGCCCATCATGAGGCAAGGGCATGGCTTGGCAGGATGACTCAACACAAAGCCCCTCACAAACCAGAGGTCTCTGTGACCTTGTAGTCGCCCTTATCACATTCTCCACCCAGATAAGGAATATCCAGTTTCTCACAGTTTGGTTCATCACATTCTCCACCCAGATAAGGAATCTTTGAGACAAATGTCCTGCAATCCAGTTTCTCACAGTCTGGTTCCTTACACCATGACCTGTAACAGAAGGACTTTGTGTATCAAAACTCGAGTCTTTTACGATCTTCTAAAACATGATGTGAAGGTTCTTATACCTGCCACTTCCAAGTTTAGACATTGCACAAAATCATTTTACTGTTTGGCGACAGAAAACTGCCTCCTAGAATTTCCTGATATTTCACTGTGTAGTTATATTTATCACTTTATAATTTATGTATGTATAAAATATATAACAATATATTTATTAAGTTGTATTTCTATAATAACACCTTTCATTCTAGCCATTATTTATCCCAAATGAACTTGAACTATACACTCTAATGTGTGCCTATCTTTTGTGAATTTTCTGCAAGGAGCTATTTTTATATTTGTGATTTGTGTTGCTATCCAAGGAAATTATTCTTGGTTGTGGAAATGGCATGCTTGGCTTTCTCTTCTTTCTTTCCATCTTTACTACTTCCGGAGTTCAAGATCAGGTGAAAAGGGAGTTTGGGAGTATTCTAGGGTAAGAGAGTATCTGCAAGGGTAAACATCACAGGTTTTCAAATTTCTATTTTTATTTTTCTGGATGAAGAGAGGCTGACAGAGTATTGCACACTCAGTCTGCCTTTGACTTTCTCTATCCCTCTTTTCTTTTTCTAATATTTACACATGATTTTTATTGACTTTTTCAATACAAGCACATAAAATCTAAAGTAGTGAGGGAAAAAGACAAGCTTGTTCGTAATCAAATAGATATGGACCTAGCCAAGCAATGGAATAAACTTACTGAGCTTCTGTTTCTGAGGCTAGATCTATAAGGTAGTGAAAATCATACATGAATAAGTGGGTATAAGTTATGGTGAGGTAAAGACATAAGAGGTGGAACAAGTGGCTCTGTATGTTAGGGAGTGTTTCGATTGTACAGAGCTCAACGACTGTGATGATCAGGTTGAGTGCTTATGGGTAAGGATGAGGGGGAAGGCCAACAAGGCAGATATCCTGCTGGGAGTCTGTTATAGACCACCCAGCCAGGATGAAGAGGCAGACGAAGCATTCTACAAGCGGCTGGCAGAAGTCTCATGATCGCTAGCCCTTGTCCTCATGGGGGATTTCAATTTACCTGACGTCTACTGGAAATACAACATGGCAGAGAGGAAACAGCCTAGGAGGTTCGTGGAGGTTCCAAGATAACTTCCTGATGCAGCTGGTAAGGGAGCCTACCAGGGTAGGTGCGTCGCTTGACCTGCTGTTTACCAACAGAGAAGGACTGGTGGGAGATGTCGTGGTCGCAGGTCGTCTTGGACTTAGTGACCATGAAATGATAGAATTCTCGATTCTTGGTGAAGTAAGGAGGGCGGTCAGCAAAACCACTACCATGGACATCAGGAGGGGGGAGTTAGGCCTGTTCAGGACCCTGGTTGAGAGAGTCCCTTGGGAGGCGGTCCTGAAGGGCAAAGGGGTCCAGGAAGGCTGGACGTTCTTCAGGGAGGAAGTCTTAAAGGCGCAGGAGCAGGCTGTCTCCACGTTCCGCAAGAAGAGCTGGTGGGAAAGACGACCGGCCTGGCTGAACAGGGAACTTTGGCTGGGACTCAGGGAAAAAAGGAGAGTCCACCACTGTTGGAAGAAGGGGCAGGCAACTCAAGAAGAGTACAGGGATCTCGTTAGATCATGCAGAGAGAAAATTAGAGCGGCAAAAGCCCAGCTAGAACTCAATCTGGCTACAGTTGTACGAGACAACAAAAAATGTTTTTACAAATATGTTAACGACAAAAAGAGAGCCAAGAAGAATCTCCATCCTTTATTGGATGCCAGGGTGAACATTGCCACCAATGATGAGGAAAAGGCTGAGGTACTTAATGCCTTCTTTGCCTCAGTCTTTAATAGTCAGCCCCCTGAGCTGGAAGATAGGGTCGGAGAGCAGAATGTGCCCCCCATAATCCAAGAGGAAGCGGTTAACGACCTGTTATGTCACCTGGACACTCACAAGTCTATGGGGCCGGATGGGATCCACCCGAGAGTGCTGAGGGAGCTGGCGGAGGAGCTTGTCAAGCCGCTCTCCATCATTTATCAGCACTCCTGGTTAACAGGGTAGGTCCCGGATGACTGGAGGCTTGCCAAAGTGATGCCCATCTATAAGAAGGGCCAGAGGGAGGATCCGGGGAACTACAGGCCTGTCAGCCTGACCTCGGTGCCGGGGAAGGTTATGGAGCGGTTCACCTTGAGGGCGCTCACAAGGCAGGTGCAGGACAACCAGGGGATCGGGCCCAGCCAGCAGGGGTTCATGAAGGGCAGGTCCTGCTTGACCAACCTGATCTCCTTCTATGACCGGGTGACCCGCCTAGTGGATGAGGGGAAGGCTGTGGATGTGGTCTACCTGGACTTTAGTAAGGCCTTTGACACTGTCTCCCACAGCATTCTCCTAGAGAAGCTGGCAGCTCATGGATCATGTACTCTTTGATGGCTGGACAGCCAAGCCCAGAGAGTTGTGGTGAATGGAGTTAAATCCAATTGACGGCTGGTCACAAGAGGTGTTCCCCAGGGCTTAGTTTTGGGGCCGGTCTTGTTTAATATCTTTATCAATGATCTCGACAAGGGGGTTGAGTGCTCCCCCAGTAAGTTTGCAGATGACACCAAGTTGGGCGGGAGTGTTGATTTGCCTGAGGGTAGGAAGGCTCTACAGAGGTATCTGGATAGGCTGGATGGACGGGCCAAGGTATGAGGTTTAACAAGACCAAGTGCCAGGTCCTGCACTTGGGTCACAACAACCCCAGGCAACACTACAGGTGTGGGGAAGAGTGGCTGGAAAGCTGCCCGGCAGAAAAGGACCTTGGGGTGCTGGTCGACAGTTGGCTGAACATGAGCCGGCAGTGTGCCCAGGTGGCCAAAAAGGCCAACGGCATCCTGGCCTGTGTCAGGAACAGTGTGGCCAGTAGGTGGAGGGAGGTGATCATGCCCCTGTACTCGGCACTGGTGAGGCCGCACCTCAGATACTGTGTTCAGTTTTGGGCCCCTCACTACAAGAAGGACATTGAGGTGCTGGAGCGTGTCCAGAGAAGGGCAACGAGGCTGGTGAAGGGTCTGGAGAACAGGTCTTATGAGGAGCAGCTGAGGGACCTGTGGTTGTTTAGCCTGGAGAAAAGGAGGCTGAGGGGAGACCTTATCGCTCTCTACAACTACCTGAAGGGAGGCTGTAGCGAGGTGGGTGTTGGTCTCTTCTCCCAAGTAACAAGCAATAAGATGAGAGGAAATGGCCTCAAGTTGCGCCAGGGTAGGTTTAGATTGGATATTAGGAAACAATTCTTCACCCGGTTGTCAAGCATTGGCACAGGCTGCCCAGGGAAGTGGTGGAGTCACCATCACTGGAGGCGTTCAAAAAACGTGTAGAAGTGGCACTTCAGGACACAGTTTAGTGGTGTTGGGTTGACGGTTGCACTTGATGATCTTAGAGAACTTTTCCAACCATAATGATTCTATGATTCTATGATTCTAAGTGGTACATCAGGCAATGAATGTTAGGATACAGGAAGTATCTATGGTTCTTTTCCTGTAACAGTCCTAAGCTTTGCAATTCCATGTAACTAGGAACATTTAAACTCCTTTTCAAATACTAATTTACATTGCTTACATACTGTAAGCTTGGCCGCATTTCTCGGAAGCTCTCCTGTGTTCATCTAAATAGCAAAGTTCTAGCAACATTTTGAGCATGAAGATGCAAATACACATAAAGGTGTACTACTGCATATGTGCATGCACAGGCATGCATATATTTTCATGTAAGTGTGTACATCTGTGTGCATGTGGTTTTTTCTCTCTTTCCCTTGCTCTCTTTATTAAGTACCATTCCATCAACAAAAGAGGAGAGGCTTGGTTTATCCTAACAAGTATAAATATAATATTGAGAAAACAGAAAAGTTATTCTGCTTTTTGCAGCTTTAAGTGGGCAAATAATATCWTATTTGTGCCAATTGCATTGAATGAAAAAACTTCCAGAACTGATTGTCTCCAAAACTTTAGGTTTCCAGTGTGTTGTGATGCACAGGCCTAGCTTGAATAACAACGTAATATAAATGCCATAACATAGATACCGTATTTAATATTAGTAAAGTTCCTGCTTTTAAATTGGGGAATTTTATTTCCTTGGTAGGCTACCATGTAATGTTCCCAACTGTTGCATTTCCAGTGAAAAAAATCAATTTGGTCTACCTATATGAATAAAATCAAAATATTTACATGTATTTTTATCACACTTCTATTTCCTAGTTCTGTGTGTATAGATATAATACAGGCCCCCACCTAATATTTTTTTTCTTACGATGATTAAAGAGGGGCTGGGCAATATTGGCAGTTTCAGAGGAGTCTGCCACTACTGAATTATAAACGGATTTAATTATTCTATCACAAAAAGCTAGGAGAGCAAAATAAATACACTTACTGCAGACAGAATCTCTGCAACTCTAATTGCCAGAGCACTGTAAGAGCTTTCAAATAATAAGTCCTTAAATAATAAATTGATATGGGAGAGAATAATGACACCCAGGTGTGAAACCTTAACCTGAGAGCAGTGCTGCATACTCAATGACATAATTGCCTCTATTACCATATTCTAGTCTAGCATGGGGTTTTGAGTCATAGAAACTGGATTGAAATGAAAGACAAAACATGCTCAAATCACAGGTAAGATTTGAAGCAAAAATATGTAATAAAGTCCAGGTAACTAAATTGCTACCCGAGTTTTGAAAGCAGGCTTAGATATTATGTGAAAAATTATATTTAAATACTATTCACAATCTGATTTGTGCCCACAAAAGCAAGGGTTAAGAAAATTCATACTGGGAACAAAAAGAGTTTTTGAGTCTTTGTTAAAAGGCTCTCAAAAATAGAGTAGATGTTTCTTATTTCCCTGTGAAAATCCTTCTTGTTCCTAGCTATTTTTTCCATGCAATAGATGAGACTGTGGAAGGTTTCTTTAGTAATGGAGTTGCTTTCCTGACATCCTTGCTGTTCAGAGCCTAAGTCTGTTTATCACTCTAACAAATATGAGCCAATGTAGAACATGAGTACTGCATTTTCATGTGTATTTTATATATTTTTATGTTGTGTTCAGTGTAACAGAACATGGGAAGGAGCTATTTCATTTAGTAGAGCTCATCACATCTCAGCACCGTTGCAGATGTTACCTTGCCAGTTGTCATTCTAAAATATATATTGCTACCACAGAGCAGAACAACACGACTATTGACATGAGTGTTACCAGTGGTTTTTTTTAATGTCATCTTCAGGAAGGACTATATCCTGTAGAAGCAGGAACAAGGAAAGATGTAATCAGTTATATCACCCCCTAGCTGCACTGTTGCTGGGGCAATTTCTACCCAAATAAAGTACATTAGTAGTAAGCAGAGCTGATTCTGACTTTCTGTGGACATGATCAGCACCAGGTGTTTGTTATCAGTTCCCCAAGTCAGGCTTCTAAAAGAAGTACATGCAAATTTTGGTGAATAATAAGTTGACATTTGCACTGCAGCAGCATTTTGATCTAAGAGTTATGACAGTTTTCACATTCTGCTGGAGGGTCAAAACTACAGAAATAATGCAAATTCCCCCATTCCCCAGAAGACGCCTTTTTAGGCTGCTAAAAATATCTATTGCTGACTACTGAAAACCTGACAGTTCCTGTCAGCATTGTATCTGTATTGCAGAAACTCTTATCGGTATTAGATACAGCTGAAGTGTAGAACCAACAGATGACCCTTGTCTCCAGAACTGTTAATATAGATATAAATTAAAAGACAATGGAGAGAACTGCTTGGTCAATTCTATCTAACGCAACAGACAATTGTCAAAATTGACGTGATATTCCACCCTGTCCCTATAACGGATTATCAAAGGGTTTCAGGAGTTAGGATCTGGATTCTTGGAGCAAAAGATGTGGCATGCCTGTACCCATAGGACTCCTCTCACTGAAATAAGAGGTCTAAGAAACCTCTTTTTGCCCCTATTACTGTAGGACCACTCCTGGTTGCAAATTCTGCTATTGCTACTGTTTGGAAAGAGTCATGTGTTTTAAGATAGTTATTCTACAGGAGGAGATAGAGGGTTTAAGAACATCCCTGCACATCACTGACTGAAGTTTGTGACTTGGAGATTCTCTCAAAAGGAAGATGTTACTGAGGACACTGAATGGATCTAGTTGTTCACTGGACTCTGAAGGAAATGGCAGTTATATCCTATAGGTGTCCTGCTCTGGCAATCTCTCTGGTTTCTCACCTTCCTTGGTAGCGTGCCTCTGAATACCCACTTGTCCCTTTGGTTATCTTAACATATTGCTGTTATGCCAAGGGTTCCTGCAGGTGAAGGTACTGGGAAAGAGATAATGTTAACCTGGTAGGGATCAGAAAGCATGAAGGAATACGCATGCCCAAATACTACTTCTCTACACATGGCATGCGTATGTCCTTCATGCAGACCTTTTTACATGTTAGGTAAGGACTGCTCCTAGAAGGCAGGTAGAGCAGTTGCAAGGGTGCCATTACAGCCCTTTTTTGAAGTGTTCACCTGGACTTTGCTCCCTTCTCATTGCATAGGAAGTCATGAGCATGGGTAACAACTTAAATGCACAGCGATTCTTTGTAGTTAAACCTAAGTAAAATGCACTTCCATTAATAGATAGTCTGCAGAAGTACATGGGTTCATTTAAACAGTATTTTAACAGGACAGTGCAGTCCTTTATTACAGAAATACTAGGATTTAAGAAATCCTTCTTAAAAGCAAAGAACCATTCTCTTTATATGCCTGTTGTTAAAGCTGACTAAATTGCACAAACAAATTCTATGCTGGGTACATTTACGTAAATGTTGATAACAGATATACACTTGTACACACAAAATTTTAATTATTTAAAGGGATGACAATTTGAAGCTACTTCTTTAGAGGGTAACTGAACAGTTGCACTGTCTCTGAAACTCCTTAACAACTTCTATGAGATAACAGCTTAGAATTTTCTATTTTGAAAAATCCTTTCATCTATCCTGTGGCCACACAAATTTCTCCTGTGGAGAAACTCACTATTTTCCTGTAGTCTAATTCTTGTGCGCAAAGGACTATGCTCTCATTGTAGTTCCTTCTTTAAGGGTTCTCAGAAAAACTGGAGAGAAAGGTAAGCAACCTAAATTTTACTTCTCAGCTTCTGACTGGTGCTTAGCATGTGATATAACCTCTCTGTGCCTTGGGTCTTCTTTCTGTAGAGTGGTAGCAATAATATCCATTTATGTAAAGAATTCTGAGACCTGCAGCTGAACAGCATTTCATAAGTGTCTCCTATAATAATGCTATTATCACATCTAGTTAAGCCCCACTGAGTTTAGCCATCTTTTATCTTCTATGGTTTGACTTTCTTAATCTGTTCAGCTGAGTCCTGAATATAAAATTCCAGTTCTGCTCTGAAGACTTTTCTTCTGATCTCCTGTCATTTATGTGTCTGTCTTCTTTTCTGCTCCCTATTAGACCATCAAAGGTTATTTGCTCTATTATTTGAGTATCACTCTCCTTTGCCCCTTAATTAGTCCATTGCTTTTTCTCATTTTCATCTTTACCTTCTATTTTTCTTTTTCAGATTCTTGTTATCCTCCCCATTTTGTTCCCATGGATTAATATGAAGCACAGACCAAGAAAGGACCTTTGGAGTACAAGAGTGTTTTATTTTTCACTG
Organism: Oceanodroma leucorhoa; assembly: GCA_030449065.1. Taxonomy (NCBI): domain Eukaryota; kingdom Metazoa; phylum Chordata; class Aves; order Procellariiformes; genus Oceanodroma; species Oceanodroma leucorhoa. The sequence continues at coordinate 419,235 of JASVER010000229.1, read as the reverse complement.
CATTGTGGTGCTGAGTTCTCAGCATTAGTTAAGTGTGTCTTGGCATTTCAATCTGTAAACTCCACTTCAAGGAGTTGATAAATAGCTTGTCTATTTCAACGCAGGTTGGGTAAGTGATGCAGTTAAATGATTTCATTATTTAAAGACAAACTTCTGGGTTTGGGCTAGATTTTCAATATAAGCAAAAATTAATTATAAAAGGTGGGTGCTGTGAGAACATATGGAAGCACATTCTGCTCTTGGTTACCCTTTTAATGGGACAGTGGGAGTTCTGTGTATTCAGTGGGAGTTCTGTGTATTCAAGAGAGGAATGCAGCCTTCAGGGTCCAATTTTTCCAAATATTAGAAGCTCTGGGCCATGTGCAAATATGCATGCATAATTACTCACTTAATCTGAATGTACATTTACTGTGATTGCAAATGCAAATCAGGTTGTGTGCATGAAAATGGTCAGTTGAGTTTCAATACCTGAGCGTCACATGAAGTCACAGTTATTGTGCATGCAGATTAAGCATGTAATTGGGCATATATTTTTGCAAGTGGCCTTGTGCTTCAATGCTTTGAAAATGAGACCCTTTGAGCTCATTGTTAATGGGTGTCTCTTGTTATTTTCGTTTTAAAATGGCATTGCCAAAATTAGTGTATAATACATTGAGTTGATCTTGCAGTCATTATTCTATACTTTGGACTTCATCAGAGATGCTTCCCAATGTCTTTGTTGGGAGGAATGACCTTTTGTATCTGGGGCACATTTCTAAGCAGAGTACCTGGGAGAAAAAACCCCAGTACTACTGGGGTCCTTCCCATCAACGTCAACATTTTTAGTTTGCTGTTCTTCTATAGCTTTATAGCTATAGCTTTATAGTACTGAAGGTTTAAAAATAACCGTGTATATATCTGACCCAAAAATAGTTCTTTTATGTACAAGATAATAGAAAATGTTCCCCATTTCAAGTGACAGCAACCTGATCTGGAACAAAGGGCTGGAAGTGTGCAGCTAAACCAAATGAGTTTTATCGTTGACAAAACAATAGCCAAACAGAATGAAAAAAATATAAATTATGCTTTGATTTCTGTTTTCAGATGTTTTTTAAAAATAAACAAGGAAGCAACAGTACAATTTCTTCTCACTAGTCCCTGCTTCTTCTCTATGATTATTAATTGATCCTAATCCTACAGAAATAATTCAATTCAGGGTGAGTTGGCTGTTTCTTACCCATCTTCAAAAGAAGTCTCCACTCTGAACTGAATTAAGAGGATAAGAAAGAAAAATTTAAAAGAACCAGAGTAAAATATTATTCTAAAATAGAATATATAGAAAGTATTTTTCTTCCTTTCCTTTCCTTTCCTTTCCTTTCCTTTCCTTTCCTTTCCTTTCCTTTCCTTTCCTTTCCTTTCCTTTCCTTTCCTTTCCTTTCCTTTCCTTT
>JASVER010000229.1:187979-417718 GCA_030449065.1 Oceanodroma leucorhoa | reverse complement strand
CCCTGCCCTCTTCCCCTTCCCCCTTCTCCCTTCCCCCTTCCCCTTCTCCTTCCCCTTCCTTTCCCCATTTTTTTAAGAATGTAAGTTTCAAAGGAGACTGAAGAAAGAAAGAATGTTCTTAAAATTAAGATCTAGGCAAGAACCAGATCAGTGTAACCTGGAACAAATAATCAAACTGTTCATAAGGATCTGAAGAATAACMTGGAGATGTCTAACAGACCCAGACATTAATCAGGAACAAACTTAGTCAAATCATTCCTGCAAGATGGTAACAGGACTTATAAAGGGGAAAGGTAGTAATAATGGGATACTAAGGTATCCAATAATATCCAATTATAAAGGTAACAATAATTGGATTCGGAATCGTGTGACCAACTGATAAGTTAAATTGGGAAGTACTGTTCTGATGATACATGAGTAAACTGGTGCAAAGATGGGAAATAACTGTTACTCAGAAAGAATTTACCATTGTTCACAGTCAAAAGGAAGGATTTTTCTGAGTGTGGCATTGTAGAAAGTGACATTGATATAGCTGAACATATTTAAGGACTAGATCTTTCTAGTCCTGTGTTTTATGTCTCTCCAAAAATAATAAAGTCAAACCAAAACAATTTACTTCATCAAAATCAAATACAAAACTTGAAATTATTCATTTTGACATATCCGCCTATAAAACTTAATTGAAATTGGCATGTTCCACTGGGAAAAAAAAATCAATTTGATGAAGCTTCATCTTCTGATGTAAAACTGTTCCATCAAAGGTGTTTTGATGGGTTCTTACTTTCATCAGATAAATCATAGAACCATGACCACTTGAAATGCTTATAAAAATCTTGCTGATAGCCTCTGAAGACAGGCTGAAAAAAATGGCTGTAGAGGTTAATTAGTCTCTCAGGCTAGTGACTACCCCTGCAGCTTCGTCTTCAAGCACATAAACATGAATTCAGGACTGTGGAATAGAAATCAGGATGTGGCCCATTATGTGCCCAGACAGAGGTCTTTTGTCTTTCAGAGGCTGCTAATCTGTCATCTTTTGCTAGTATCAACTACCTGTGTAATGCACAAAAGGGAAAAAATTATATAGAGAAAGCATGAGGGGGAGAAATTGAACTTTGCATCTTCCCATTAGAACAGGAGGACTTTTTAAGATAATTGTTTTTTGAGGAGCTATGTGGAAAGGAAGTGCAAAGGTGTTTTGCCCTGAAGTGATGCTATCTCAAGGCTTTTGATCAGAGTAATCATTGTAGAATGTGGCATACTCTGCTTTGTTGTCTGTCAATCTGTGCTTATTGAATGAAGGTATACTTTGGAGATGTCTGAAAATACTGTCCTAATAGTTTATGAATGATACTAATCAAAATACTCATTTATTGTTCAAGCAAAGCTATTCTCTACTATTACTTCTGAGGAGCATCCACCTTTTAATAGAAGACCTTTGCTGTATCCTCTGCGTTGGGTGGCAAGAAAATCCACTCTCTTAGGGGACTTAGGCCTTCAGTAAATGTTTGATCTCAGATGCAGGACACAGTGAAGTAGGCTCTGTTCTCTCCTCAACAGTGCAGAGGAGGGCTCTTCACAACTGCAATGATTCTGGATCTCCACTTGGTTGGCATATACGTATGAGTGCATATGTACATATGTGTATACACACACACACACATAAATCCACTGTGACCTGTGACAGGAGCACCAGGTGTTCCACTGTGTTTTGAATTATGTGTTGTAAACAGTAAAGGAAATATTGATAAATTATTGTAGGTATCTTTTTGTGTAGTTGTTGAAACATAATTAAAGAATAGCAAACCTGGGGTGAGGAGCTGAATTTTTAGTGCTGAAGAGGAAGGAAAAGGCCAATTAAAATATATTATGTTGGGAAGTAAAGGGAAGTTGGCAGAAGCTATGTTAACAGTTGGTAATGTATCAATCGCTTGTTGGAGATAGTTAACTCGGATTAGCAAGAATTATATCTCCTTACTAGAAGACTGATCTTGTCTTAAATTATTAGAAGTAATTTGAATGTACTTCATTCCAAAGAGTGATATATGGAACCTGTAAAACTACTGAGCTTTTCTTTACACATAATGAGAAAATAATTGAATAAAACCACTGCTGAGAACTCTGTGGCAAGGTACTGACCAGGCTGACCTGTGTTGTAATGTTGTGACGATTAGTGGCATTATAAGGTCATATTTCTGTCAAAAATTACTAGGTCATTTTGATTCCCTGTGAGATCAGTTTCCATATACTTTTATCCTACCTTAAAAGCCCTTTTCAGGAACAAACCTCTTGTAGATTATGTTCCTTTTTCTCACCCTAACAGGTTGGCTTTTGTTTGGCAAACTAGTCCTGTTTGCCTAGTCACTTAGGCATTACATTGTGTAAAATAAAAATATTTTCATTGGACTGGTGATTATTGGGGAGGGAGGGAGGAAAAATAGTTTGGCAACTTAATATTAATAAAAACTTTGTAAGGCTCTGTCAATGCTCTTGATCCTATGAGGCGCATACCACAATCTCCATGTCCCTTAGAGTTGGAAGATGTAGATAAAAGGAAGCTTCAAGAACAGGTAAGAGAAGTACGAGGTGATAAGAGCTCTCCAAGTGTCCTGTTGGGAGGAGCTGGAGTCTCCATGTCCCTGGACAATCTTTTCATATCATCCTCAGCATGTCTGACTCACTTCCTCCCACAGTCAGGATTTGATTTCTCATCAATCCCTAAGCCAGTGCAGCCTGTAATATAATATAGCTCCCATGTAAAGATTGCGCTTGAACTGCTAGACAGTCACATCTTCATGTCTAGCCTAATAATATCTTTGACTAGGTCCTAGGAGACAACCTTATCTCAGAGGTGATCTCTTTGCCTCATCTATTCTGTGTTTTCTTTTGTTTGCATGTATTTATTATTTTTTTAAATTTTTTTGGCTTCTAGTTGTGTTTTCACTGCTGAGTCTTTCAGATACTTCAGGAAGAAAACTAACCTGCATTTAAATACCTTCTAGTGACCTAAAGTGGGCATAAAACATAAAGACTTTTGGTTGGATATCTGGTTGCCACTTTTACTTTTTCGTGGTTCTAGGAGGCCAGAACAAACTAGGGGAGAGATCTTCCAGCTCAGCGTCCTCATGCTTTTTCTCCACCCTTGATTGTATATTCTGTCAGGATCTGGAAAACTTTGACCAAAAAAATTGTCTTTTTGATGAAAAATGAAAAATCTAAAGATATAAGTTTTGGCTGTATTTCAAGTATTTTGAGACAATGTTGTGGTTTAACCCCAGCCAGCAACTAAATACCACAGCCACTCGCTCACCCTCCCTAGTGGGATGGGGAGGAGAATTAGAAGGGTAAAGTGAGAAAATTCGTGGGTTGGGATAGGGAGAGTTTACTAGGTAAAGCAAAAGCTGTGCATGCAAGCAAAGTAAAACAAGGAATTCACTCACTACTTCCCATCCACAGGCAGGTGTTGAGCCATCTCCAAGAAAGCAGGGCTCCATCATGTGTAACGGTTACTTGGGAAGACAAATGCCATAACATCAAGCATTGCCCCTTCCCCTTTCTTCCCCCAGGTTTTATTGCTAAGCATGATGTCATATGGTATGGGATATCCCTTTAATCAGTTGGGATCAGATGTCCCAGCTGTGTCCCCTCCCAACTTCTTGTGCATCCCCAGCATGCTTGCTGTCAGAGCAGTCTGAGAAACAGAAAAGGCCTTAATGCTGTGTAAGCACTGTGTAGGAACAACTAAAACGCTTTCTATGAAAGTGTTTATTGGGTGGAAAAGAAGTGTTCCCCAGATCAAAATTCTCTACAGGAAAATTTCCATTTTAACAATAGTAAAAATTTTTCATGTGGAAAATTAAGGTGAATTTTTTTTTGCCCAAAGTGTACAACATGTAGCATGGTCTGCCAAGTCCACAGGGAAGCAGAAACCACAAGAAACTGGAAATAAAACCCCCAAAGCAGTTTGGAAACATGTTAGTTATTACAGTAAAATGTTTTGAGTTAGGAATGTCAAAATATTCTGTTTTGATCTCAAACGCTGAAGTGAAATGTTAGATAGTTTGAATTTTCATTATGATTCAAAACAAAGTCAAATGTTTGTCTTCAAACCAACAGAAATTACATGACACCAGGGAAGGGCTGATGGATAGAAAAGCACAACTATGAAGGAAGTAGAAAACACAGTTGGTATTAATTTTTTTGCTGGCCACATTAAAAGGCCTATAATATCAGGTTGGGAAGCCTGAAGAAATGTTGTAAAAACTGATGGTGGTAATCTAATCATCTGGTGGTATTTTTGAGGCACTTGATTCTCTGGGGAGAAATACACAGAACAGAAAAAAAAATCTGCATAAAAAGCAAACCAATTAAAGAGAGTTTATAAAATACTTTTACAAGAACAAGCCTTTGAACAATGTCAGTTGAATGTTGCCCGTAAGCATTAGAAAGTGAGGTTGTGCCTCTATGTCCAGCATCCTCTTTTTGCCTCTGGCTGAAGAATTGATACACCATATGTGAGCAATCTGACTCCACCCCCCTCATTACACCTGCAGGTAGGAAAACATCTTAAACTTGCAGTTAATTACCCCTTCAAATAGAATGTGTGAAAGGTACAGGAAACCCTTGTGGAATCCATGAATTATCAATCATAATATGAAAAGAATTAATCCCCAAGGATAAACGACTTGGCAAGGTAGGGCTGGTATTTTATTAAAGGCCTTATTTTCCCCCCAGTAAGAAAGGGTCTATTAACTTCAAACACATGGAACCACATGAATTAAATTAGGTCACTCCTCACGTTACAGTTTCGTATTTCATAAAGTGCAGCTTGTGGTTATGTCATGTGTTTTACATCTAAAGCACTGGTTGATGACTTCCCAAACTCTTCAATGTTGTACTACCAGTGATATTTACCATAGCTTGACCACAACACTTTCAAAGCTGATGTTAATAATACATACGCCAGCTTTGTAGGTCTGACCATTTTTTCCTTCTCAATAAACAAATATTTGTGGTGTGACTGTGGGTGGCTTAACTGTCTGAGTGCCTTGCTGTGAGCAGCTCTTCGGGAAGAAAAAGGCAACAATATAATCCTGGCTTAATTATGGGTAGTGATAATGGCTCGTTGAAAGCATCCTTTTAAAAGGGATGTAACTGCAAAAGCTTACTTAGACATGAACGAACAATTGCTAGAGAGCAAAATACAAATAAAGTAACTGGTTTAAATCTTCCTCCCTCCTCTAATAAATTTCTTTTTGTTGTCTTCTCTAGGGCATTGGATGCAGAGGGTGTGTACGGCACAGAAAGTTTGTTAATCAAGAGTAGAGCTGCTTGGGCATCATTTGTTATGCAACTCCTTGGATCGCAAATCATAGCTTAGCAAATAAATAGCTAAATATAACAAGAAACTTTTGTTATTTATCTTAGTATGTTACTATTCCCAAAATGAGGCTCTGTTGAAAACAGAGACCTCAGCATGTCCATTCAGCCTGCCTTGTTCCACTTAATTCATTTTGTTTGCAGACAAAACAAGCATGTTATTTATTTAGTTTATTCAGTTGTAAGTAAATACCAAAGCAGGATGCATTCATTTTAATCTTTTAATTTAACAATCACGTACTTCAGGAAGGCAAAGGCATTTCATGAAAATTGGAGTAAAGACCTAAGTTTCCTCTAAGGTTAAAACATATATGAATATATGATTTGTAACATTTCATTAGTCCTGATATTTGGGCTTTCTCTCATTTGAGTTTACATTGGTGTAACATACTCAGAAAGTGCTATTTTACTATGTACTGCACGCATCCTTCCAAAACATTTCTAAAAAAACAAAATCAGAAAAACTTATATCATCAAATAGTAAATGTGAGAAACCAGGTCATCTGCTGCCTGTAAAGTACCTGGGCTGAGTCCTAGTTACCACCCTGCCCCTGCACTGCCATTAGCATCTGCTTTGTTTTTGGGGCCTGTACACCTGTCTCTTACAGAGCTCTTTCTATCAAGCTGCAAACTAAATAAATTGGCTTTCAGTGGGTCCTTTCAAAGCCTTGAATTTTCTTTGCCTTCTCACTGCATCTTTAAAAAGTCAGTTAACATTTGGATTTCCAGGATGGTTTTTGAAAGTCAAGCCTTCAGTGGGGTTGCAGCCTTGTGAATAAAGGATCATTCACTCAGTGGTAAATGCCAACAGATAGATACACACTGACTTTGAAAGGTAGATTTAAGGTAAATATTAGAACACTTCATTGTACTCCACTATCACCTCCCAATTACATTGATCCACAAGCATAATTTTTCAGTGCTAAAATAGACAAATACTTTCAAATCACCATGTGTTGCTTTTTGCAGCTCTCTCTTCAGGTTTTTTGAGCTCTTTTGTCACATTAGCTGGCCCCATGGGTCAATGGCCTTATGAAAAAATGCTGTCAGAGTGCTCTTGTGTATCTCTAGCCATTCTATTGTCCCATTATCCCCTTTGGTGTGCCTCTTTCCCTTGTGGTTCATGTCCCTCTATGGGTTCTGCTGACACAGAGAGCTGTTGACAGATCTTCATCTTCACAAGGCGTGTGAAGAGGTTCACCACAACAGAGAATGAAATACCAAACCTTCAGCTTTTGAAAGGTGGCCAGGTGTTGTCATGGTTATGTAGCATTAAAAAGGTCAAGGCACAGATGTGGAAGTGTCTAATGAGGCCTTGGAAATTTTAACACATTGTGCCTTGGCAATGGCATGTCTTGAAAAACTTATACACTTTCATGTATGCTAAGAAGTTAGAGCTGTTTCTCAGGGGATTCAGCAGTACATATTCTTTCTTAAGTTTTGTGTATGATCTGGAAAATTATTTTTTAAGACTTTTTTTTAGTAACTGACTTTGGGCAAGCTCATAAAAAATTATCGAGATGTGTAAATCAGAAGGCCAGCTTAATCCAAATTCTGCGACCCAAGCTCAAAACTGCCGTATGAAAAACTGTCATTCTGTGGTGGCCTAACTTTGGAACAGCCTAAATGCAGCACTGCCTCTTTGTCTAATCTTTCTGTATCTGAAGTCCTGCTTCTGCAACTGTCTCATTTCATGCTCCAATGTAAGCGTCAGTAACAGAGCCACAGTTCTCCTATACTTTCACTAAGTATCGTTGTGGCTACTTTAAAATGAGTCTGCTCAGGAAAAGAAGGAATTACTAGACTAGGTTCTCACGTTTTGATTAATTAATGAATGATTATAGCACTGATCCAGACCCTCTGTCCACATTGGCTTTTCCGGGGGTTCAAATCAGCATTTACATACCCTGCAAGAGTAGTCAAACCGGTAGACTATGGCCCAGGTTGGAACTGGAGGTATATTCTAGTCCCCAGTCCTCCCCTTCTAGAGAAATAAAATACCAAAGAAGTGGGGTTTTGTAATATACTAAAATAATGTCCTATTTTTAAATTTTCCTCATAAGTTGCTGATAGTATAGAACAATAACAATCTAAAGGTTTTAAAAATAAACATCCAAGATGTTCAAAGTAAATAGTATAAATAATTACCTAATGGAGTGAGTTTCTATTGAAAAGTTGCAAAAACTAACAAAAAATCATGCTCCCATGAACAGAATAAGAATAATTATGATACATAAGGTAAAAAAAAAAAAAAAAAGATAAAAAGGTAAAATAATGCAAAGGAAGTAAGTTTCAACATCGACAGTAACATACATGAGAAATGTATTTATACTATATAAAAGATTCCTGGAGAAAGCTAACATAAACTAGGAAATTTAGCATTACTACAACACAAAATGTAGTATGCAAATGGGATTGCTTGTGATTCATAGCTATTCTAAGAAAATAATATAGATATAAGTAGTGGTAAAGTTCTTTCTAAGGACTAGACTAAGCTAAACTTCTAAAGGCAAGATATTCCTTTTCAAATTGTATAGAGTGTTGAAGCTGTTTAGAAATTTTATCATTCTCTAGTACTGCATTTTTAGTCCACTTGACTCTACTGCTATTACATTCTACAGTCTTTTAAGCCAGAAAGAAATATAGGAAATTTATGAAATGAAGGACATCATTTTACTTAAGAATTACAATCCTTTTGTAATTGCAGAAGTGACATGTAAAAGGAAATAATGGACCTCTAATATATCTACAGAAAGAAAAGAGATTGAATGGAATCCTGCCTAAGGGATTGCAAAAACGTCCAGGTAATTTGGTCAGAGAAGGAATGTGTTTGTAAAAATGACCTCCCTCACACAAAAAAAGAGGGAGATTCTGTATTAGGCATTCTGCAATTCCAAGCTACAAAGGAGGGAAAACACAAGTCTGAAAATAAGATTTCAGTTACGCTATCATATGAGTCTGTGCATAAGAGAGAAAGGGGTTGTACAGGGAACATAAGGTTGCTTTACAGTTACTGAAATAAAAGCATTTCACGGTAGTAATGTTGCAACTACATGGTTGTTCTATTGGATATAATAAATGTGTGGCAAATTGCATTATTATGCCATCACTTTTTCTATGAAGTATTTTTTCACAAATGTTACTCAGAAACTGGACTACAGGGAAAACTAACTCAGTACAAATGGGGCCTATTCCAGCTCCCACTGAACTCACTGTAAAAAGTCCCATCAGCTTCAATGAGCCTCATAGAAAACAAATGAACTGTGTTTTTATTTACAGTTGGGACTCATACAGTTCAGAGACACAACTTGAAACCTGTAAGTGCCAATAACGGAGTTCAATGACAAGGGCTGCAAACTAGACTAGAAAAAAAAAAAGCAAAAAAAAAAGCAAATGTAAAGACAAAGCTCCATATTGTGCAGATAAGCAGAGCAGCTATATCAGAAGGGGGAAAAAAAACCCATGTCAGCATCTAAGACCTCTTTTTCTTAGGGCAAACGTTACCCAAATGTAACAAAGCCATGCTACCTCTCCACCTGTAACTGCTATTCGGTGTTATTTTATCCCTGCATGACTTTTCCCATATGATGATATGAATAAGATGATATTGTTCTAGGGATAACTTATCTAGTTTAATATAATTAATACATACACACATGTATATACATATATATATACACACACAGTTGGTGATTACCCAGTGCTCTAATCTACCAAGATCTCTGTAAGGCCTCTCTAGAATCAGTGGCTTGTCCTAATTTAGTATTGTCGGCAAACTTACTTTGTGTGCACTCAACTCCTGTGTCCAGGTCATTTTTAAAAACATTAAAGAGAACTGGCCCTAAAATTGAGCCCTGGGTAACACCACTAGTGTGTTACCAGAAGTTACTACATTTACTACAACTCTTTGAGCCTGACCCTTCAGCCAATTGTTCACCCATCTTATTTTATCACAGCCCTAAGACAACACTCTCAACCTGTTCAGGCCCCAGGACCCAAAGATGTCCTGGAAGCCCTGAGCCTTGAGGGACTGTCAAGGCAGTTGCTGTAACTACAGTGTGGTTTTGTGGTTGTACTTGTGCCGCACTCTAGTGCACAATGGGGGGTTCAAACAACTTATGGCCACTACAGCTTTATATACCATCTACTACTGCTTCTCTGACACCTGAACAATGTTACACTGAGTTTAATAAAGGAGCACTTATGAATGAATGTTCACGGTCATACAGCAACAGCTATGTAGATGAGTAAGAAAAAGCCTGAATGCACTGGGTCTCCTGGTTCATTGTCACTTGGTCTCTTTCCAAAATGTTTTGATCTCAGTCACCAGCAGTGATTTTTTAATACAAGTTGTAATTTTCCATCTCTGACTTTCTCAAAGATCACACAGTGGCCAAAACATTATCAAGCCATTAGTAAAAAATCAATATGCAGCTTATCTCCCTGAATCCTGTTCTGTACTCTTAATTACAACAACAATGAAGCCAGTGTTGCAAGAGCCATCTGAGATGGCCAATTCACAGGATCACTATGTTTGCACTCATTATAAACCTGCTGGGATGAAATTTTCTTTCAAAGGCATTAAATGTCTTCTTGTGCAGGCTTTGGGTAGTTGTACACATTTTAAACATTCTGTGTAAACACTTCATTTGAGATCTGTTGTAACAGGGAAATAAATATGTACCTACATGTAGCCTTTACCGAGTGCCAGCTTGAACTTCCAGTTTTCACTCTTTGAAAATCTGATATAAGTGCAAAGATCCTGCGTAAGCACACACCAGGTATTCAGGCTGGGTGAAAAAAAATGAAGAAAAGCCATTGCACAAGCTGTGAGCAACAGAAACATTTAGTATACTTTTGCTAGACTGCACTGCCTTAAGAAGACAGTACCTCATCAGTGAAAATCAGTTCTTTTCTGACACTGAAATAATACTTCACAAGTATCCCTCATAAGCACTCTGAAAACCGTGAGATTACGTGCTTATTTCTGGGGGTTTGGGAAGAGAGGCTAGTAGAGTACATGGAAAGAATACAAAACCAATCCTTTACAGGAATACTCTGTATGTTGTAGCTCTCTTTCAGTGGTGATGATGCCTATCAGGACTGGTGTCTGTGAAGAAAATCCCATTTTCCTCATTCCAGTGCATTGTATGCATCCAATAAGTTTCAGGTTGTACAGTTTTCTCTTCTGGTTTTTGAACAACACCTCCGCAAAGCAACACGCCTAAAGATTTGTTAATGTGCAAATCTGAGATCTTGGGAAAGTGAGGCCTGATCTTACTGCCATGAAATCAGTGGGCACATTGACAAGATCCAGTTCTTAGATTTGTAATTGAGAGATTAGGTAAAACGAACAGTTCTATTCCATTCCATTTCAGCTGAGCTACTCTTTTTCATTAGAGTTCACTTATTCTGTCTCAGACAAACTAATTGTGTCATTCTTTTCATCACTGAAGTCTAGTAGAATAAGTACTAGACTAATAGTGTTTGTTCCTCTCCTGGTGAGGTGGTCTCATTACATGTCAGACAAAGCTCTAGCCACAGGTAAAGGCTCCCACACATACTAATATCAGGAAGTTTTCATCATGCTTTGACTAACTTTACAAGTAGTTCAGTTGCTCTCCTAGTGTGTTGTGCAGAATTAATTTTCAGTGCAGCTGCAACTTTTTTAAGTGACTGAGAAACAAGTGTGAATGTTGAGAATATATTGTGATACTTTAACTTCACCCATGAGAAAGTGCAACTGCCACAGATGGTATTGCAACTTCAAACCCTGCTGGTGCTGAACAGCACTGTAATGCTAATTTAAAACAAGAATGTAGAAGTCAAATCAGGATACTGCTGAACGGCATTGGAAAACCTTGACTATCCTGAATGAAAGGGCTTGACTAAATGGTCATGCAAATCTTGGTTTTATGGGCAAGCTGTTTTTAATAAAAGGATTTGGTGATTCTCTTCTTCTAATTAAGTTAATCTCTTTTTTCAAAGTGTAATAACTAGAATAAAAAGAGACTTGAGGACAGTGTGTATCTAAATATGTTTGATTGCACTAGTAACTTGTTAAATGTTTACCAACTAACCATTTGGACATTACAGACATTTCTGTAAGACGACTGTATCTCTTACCATGTCTTTTGTAAATTCTCTGTGTATGTTCTACTCTTGTGGTAGCATTTGACATACAAAAAGCATCCTGATCAGAAAACTAGATTAGAACTATATTTTAAACATTAAAGAGGTGTAGAAGATAAGTTGCACAATTTGCCATTTCATAACAAGCAGGACACTTCAGTGAAGCTTTGCCTTATAGAAAAGGACAGGAACCTGTGAAATCTTTTTAAGTGTTTTAAAAAACCTGTTGCAAAACATCATTGTACCTTAACAGATGGTGTGAAGTGATGCCTCCTTATTAAGGAAAAAAATTCCCTTTCATGGTCTGAGCTGAGTGATTCTGATACTTATTGTTGCTGTCATCTGTTAAGAACTTAAAAAAATTGAAAGCATGTCATTTTCCATAAGGCAAGAACATCAGCATAGAAGGAGACTTAATTTACTGTGCAGTAGTATGCAGTAGAATGCACTAACTGCCTCTCATACTGATCTCTGAACGTGTCTCCACCCTGCGCTGAAATGGTTGTCTTTCTTCAGCTTGCTCTTTGGAAAACATCCAGCTGGGGTTCATCAAGAGTAGCTACAGGAAGAGCTCCAACAGTGGGACAAGACACAGGGGAAGTACTTAAGAGGTTGTGCCAGAGCTATCTTAAGGCCTGAAAGGTTTCAGTCATATTTTCTTCAGGAAGAAGGTGCATTTGGCTCTGACTGGTGCTTGTAGGTTCTCTGAATTTATCTTGCTCATCTAAAGTTTAATGAGAAATCTTTGGTTTTTTGCCTCTAAGACCCCATTCAAACTCTGTCAGCTCATTTGGGGTGCCAGACAGCTTTCATCTGAGGAAATGGTTAACCACATATTTGTGATCTATATAATTTTCAGCTAAAGAATACAGCAGTACATAACTGAAAACAGCTGTTGGAAAGTCTACTTTTGCTGATTGGAACTGTTCTTAATACAGAAGTTTTATTTTGTCTCTCAGATGACAATACCCTATTAGACATACCCAAAATCATAACTGCAAAATGACTGATTAAAATCTATTTTTTGTGTTCAGATGAAACAAATATTATGTCCAATTATACCTCTTTGCAGAAAGATATCACTGTTCTTGGGCAGGATTGTGTTATACCAGTATTTGTAATGCCGCCTTGCTCATTGATACAAAATTCTATTTACAGAAACTGTAAGAAAGGCTGAATTGTTTACCATGTGGAGATGATAATTTATTTTCTAAAATAACTCAAATCTTTTTAGAGTGGATTTTGCATAAAAACAACAAAACATATTTTTACTGATTTTGTCAACAAGGCATTTGCCTCTTTAATTTAAATTTCGATAGGCCTAGCTGGGAAAAGAATGTAAAAGAGATGCTATTATAGCAGTTTTTCCTAGGAAAGAGCAATAAGTAGATAAATATGTTCATCATATAGCAAGGTTTTGTAACTGTGACTCCACCTACTCAATGCCCATTCATACTGGATTACTGAATTCAGCCTAAATGCTTGCATTTAGATAACAGAAATCTAAAAGTGAAGTGGAAATAAATTTCAAGTGTTTCCAAAATTTTACATCCTAGTTCAGATTTCTTATTAAACATATTTTGCATTTGAGGAAGGAAGAAAATGAAGACATGTATAATTGTGCTGATAATATCCCAAAAACACAGTATGTATGCAAGTTGTGCATACTGTGCAAACCAGAGTAAGATATAAAAAAGTGTTATCATGATTAAAAAAAAGGTATTATCCTAGGTGATTTACAGTGCCATTTTAAGCCTTTTAGGAAATCTGCCTTAGAATACAGTAATATTATGTTTGGGTAAGAAGAACATATGAGACAATGGAGAAAAATCTCTTCTCAGGGTCAAGAATGTTTCTAAGCAGAGTCCTTTCAGGCTTTGAAGCAGTGATGCTGAAAATCCGGGCTGTGGGTTTAGGGTTAAGAGAGACGGAGCAAACAGGTGGGGCAAAAGGGAAAAGAAAACTTAATACCTAGTTAGAGAATTGGCAGCTTTCCCTTTCTTCACCACTACATAGATGTGCACAAAAGAAGTGTGTTACAGAGTGACCTTATGACTCTAGTTAAGCAGCAGGCAGTAGCATAAAATGGAACCTTTACATTTTCTTTTTGTTTGATGTATCAAAAGTTTAAAAAGCTGTTATTTTAAGATTTTTTCCTGACCCTCAAAAGATTCCAGTTGCGGGGCAGGGGAGAAGTTTCTTACCACCAGAAATACTATACTTATTCTTCCTCCTTATTAAACTTGAAAAATGTTGCACATAAAAAGTGAGCACCAATTTCTACTGTCTGTATTTTAAGTATGTATCTGGCAGTGCTTCAGTAGGGTCACTTTGCAGTCATATGGACATCTCTCTGGAGATGCCCAGGCAACAAAATTCAGTATATTTGTATTTTTTTAGAGGAGAGCACATAACATTTTAGAGGCTCCTGAGGAGCTGCATCCATTTGACTTACAGCTTTTCCAAGAAATGTAGAATATTATCATGGTATAAACTTATAGGGGGAACATCCTCAGCTGGTCTGATGATATTTTTAATCTGAAGAGTAGTAAGAAGGTAAGGCCAGGATTTGTTTTAGCTTTCTTGTCTGAAAATACGTAGAATAACACTCTCTGGCATCTTGTAGTGCCATGGCACTCAGCTTCTGAAACCCTCAAAAGCATCTGCCCTTCCTTTATACCAAAAGTTCACGATAATAACTGTACTGCTAATTTCAAAGAACAGTCCCTTTAGAGATCAGCTAACCTGTACTTTTACACCTGTTAATTACTGTGCTTTAAATCACTAATTAAAGTCACATTTGTCTCTTTCTTCACTGTGCTTTTTGTAAGCTATCCATGAGTTTATTCTCAAGGGGCATATTTTTAAATGCATAAAATACGTGTTACTGCACCAAAAGAGGAAATTGAAGCTCCTCAAATACAGGGGACACAGCAAGCAGCAACGCAGCAATAGAGGAGTAGGCAGAAACAGAGGGAGGCTCATTCATCGGCTTGGAAGGGAGATGGTAGAGTTTTTCATTTCGTGTTTTTCTCCTGGGGCAGATCTCCCATCCATATTCAAGCCTGGATTCAGCAAGATAATCAGATCCAGGTTCAGCACTTGAACAGTCCTGCTGGTTTCTTTGGAGCTGCATCTGCACTTGAAGTTCTCTCTTCTTTTCATCTTGCTGAAGGATAGTTCCAAAACTTTACGCCTTCCTTTCTCAGTCTAACCCCAAACATTTGGAAATAGAGATTTCTTCTGTGATTTGGTCTAGCATTTCTTTCATGAAGCCAAGTACTCCAGAGTGATTTGATAATACTTCTATGGTAGAAATACTTTGCTATATGTGAGGGAGCTCAGCTTGCTTCATTAATCAATGTAGAGAAAGCCATACAGAAACAGATTTGTGAACAGCTTGTGAGGCATATCATCAAAAATGTTGTAAACTTTGGTAATAAAAAATGGAAATACTTTTTGTGTATTTGGTGGTGTAGGACCTTTAAATTAGTTTGGGAAAGGAATATCTATCCACATTTTAAAGAGACTGAGCATTATTTTAGCAGCAATTTGATGTTGTTGATGAAGCCCTTGGAGCTGGAATAACAAGAGGAAAAAGATTTTGCATATCTTTAGTCTTTCCTAGTGAGTCATTTATGCAAATAGTCTTGTAGAATAAAAACAGCTGATGGCTGCCTCTAGTCATGCAATTGGCATTAAAAAGAAACAAAGCTTGGGAATACAAGAAATCCTTCTGTAATTTATTTCTGTTTTACTTAAGCAGCAAGTTTTAATCTGATAATGCAGAAAACAAGGTCTAAACTCTTTCTTTAAACAAAAGTAGGACAGGTTTAGCCATTGTGTAATGATATCAACTTCAAAGGAAAAGGATCGAGTGTATATTTGGCAAAAATACATCATATTGTTTCATGACATTTATTTCAGAGAGTTTGAGCTTGGGCTTATTTGTTGTTATGAGCTTTAATAGCAAAAGAGGGAAGGCAAACATGACAACAATCCCTGTTAAATTGAAATAATGCTTTCAGAAATTCCAGTAACCTGGCATGCCTATGATTTTAACATGTAGGTTTCATATTCATGGAAGAATTGCAGCCTGATCCCACTAACTCCTCATGATGTTTTTTGCATTTAGAATAGTGTAGGCCTGGTTCTTAGAGGTGAGAAGAACCAGGTCTTATCTCTAGTAGTACAGAGTTAAAATATTTTGGCAGTTTCTGAATCATTCTGAACAGGAGGGCTGTTTCTGTAGTCTCATGGGTACACTAGAGCTAAATTCTCACTGACATGAATTGATGCAGTTGCATGGAAACCAGTGTAATTCTCTCAATTTATAGCAACAGACGCTTTGGCCCATTTCTTCAAAACTATGCAGGAACAAATTTACACTGTTATAAGATAGGGGCTGCCTGCCACTGTAACATCACTCCCTAAAATATCACTTTCTGCATGGTTATTTATTAATTTGTTAGTCCCATTGACTAACATAGCACTGTGCATATGTTCAGCTTTCCTCAAAATCTCCATTATATCAGATTCTGTTGAAAATATACTCTCTCAGCAAGGTTTGTCCTCTATCAAGGGCCATAGAATTGAATGTCAGCATTAAAAGCAATTTTTGTATTTAACTTACTAAATGAGCTAAATTGAACTAAATGCAAATATGACATTACTAACAAGCTTTTTCTCATGTCCTGTGATATGATGAAGTAATTTTTAATATGGTATATCCTCTTTCATTGTCCAGCATCTTTTGAAGTCATAGACAACTTTCAACTAATGCAAAAATCAAGAAAAAAGGTAGTAAATTCTGGTCAAACTCTGTTCTTGGTTATACAGGTATTACAACAGGATGTTTTCTTTATTTTCTTCTGTTTCTTTTCTTTGTTTTCACAAATAATATTTAAACAGAATGGAACAATGTATTGCACAAGCATGACCACACTTATCTGGGAATGCTGATCTTGGGTTAGAGGGGTTGACTGTAAGTATGAAAGGCTTTGGAAACAGTTGAGAAAGGGGAAAGTGTCCATGTGTCCTTTAAAATCAAAATATGATACAGTCTGTAGTGAATGGATGCATGATCATACTACAAAGAAATTAATGTAGCACGTTTGGCAACTCCTTACAGGATATAACTTTAAATGCATGCAAATATGCCTGTCCTTTAAATATGGGCAAAAATTAACCTCTGGTAAGAGAAGATCTAAACATAAGGACTTATTATGTCAAATATGGGTTCTTAAAGGTAAGCTTGTATGTAGAGATGGAGGCAACAAAATAGGAATTTTCAGGTTTACTTTGAAAATTGTCTCATGGGTTCAGGAGCTTAAATTCTATTGCCAATTTTAAAATCGTAGTAACCTCAGTTGTTATAAATAACTGCAGTGCTTATGTGAGTAATCTAGTATGTGGTCTCCTATATCCTCTTTACATATCTTCCCACAGCCAATGTTTTCACTCTGTCTTTGACTTGGAATTTGGACTTGACTTGCAAAGAGTTTGGTAAACCATAGTTACCCTCTTGGATTCCAAATTTAGTATTTCATTTTATCTTCTAAACTCGCAAGTCTGATTCTCAGTTTCAATTTATATTTTGTGTGCTTTAATTTCTTAGCCTCATGTGCTTTTTTCATGTCCTGATCATTCTTTTCCTCTTACGAGTTGTCAGTCTGTGTCTTCTTTTTTCTCATGTATTTCTCATCTATACCTTTTGCTGTGGTTATTCATTGTTCCTTTATATGTTTTTACTCACTGCTTTTTTTTACTTAACCTGCTTCCCCTTTCTTCAAGGCTCCCTTTTGTGCATCCATATTCTGCCACACCCAGATGCTAATTTTTGATTCAAGGAAATGGAAGTAGTGTAGAATTAGATCATATTGGGCCAGCAGTTACCTTCTGGTGTTGTTACAATTGTAGGTTAATCGCTTGCTTCACAACATAGTTGGCAGAGCATATCTGACTCAAAGCAGTGAAGAAAAATCGATACGTGTTTCGTTGGGAGGCTTCAGGTACCTGAGAACAGGCTAGCAATTTCAGCATATCTTATGTTTATAAAACCAGAGTGCAACCAAGGCTTCTTTATAGCTAGGTCTGGTGTTATTAGCATTGGTTTCTTTCATTTTTAATTGATTTCTTGATTACATGGCACATCTGACTTGGTTTTTTCTAAACTAAAAAAATCCCTGTATTTTTCTATATATTTCTCTAATACTCAAACCAAACTTCAGTCAAAAGGTCAATTATCTTTTAATAAAAATGATACTCATGTTAGCACTTTTTTATTTCAGAAAGCACAAGGAAAGATAGTACTCAACAGTAATATTTCCCCACAAATTTACCAAACAGCTAGGTATTGCATAAGCTCCATTATATGAACATATTGAAAAACAATTATCGGTCAAATGTTGCCTTTTCCCTGAGGCCAAAGATTCATGAAGGTTTTCAACATATTCTGGCTTCCAAAACAGTGTTGTAATTATTTTAATGTCGTTTTCTTCTTATTTATCTTCACACTATCTAGCTATTATTTCCATTGCAATTCAGGACTTCAGTGAACTCCAGATCTAGCTGAAATCAGTGGTATTTTTGCTTTGACTTTAAGAAATCTAGATTTCTCACCTCTCTAAGAATACACATCACATGCCACATGGTGTCTATGAGATATAAAGAAAAAACAAGAAAAATATGATTATTTGTATTCTTTTCTCTAGATATAATTTTCAAAATACAATTGGATTTTCAAATGACAGTTTTAGTTTGATACCTGACAAGCTGTTTGGATTCCAAGGAGTTCAGCCAACGTGTTTCAGCTTGTGGTGAAATAAAAAGTTACACTGAATAAAGCTCTTGAATTCAGCTCAGCCATTAAAAGGGCACTGAACCTTCTTAACATCTACTTCCTTAATAGTAAAGGTAATACATCTTTAAATAATTTGTAAGGGGGTTATATCTGCCACCATATTTATTGAGAGCTTTCCTTCAGCAGATAGCTGGCTGCAAGCTCCAGATTTCAGCCAGCTGTCATCCATTAAATATTTTAATATTGAGGGAAATTAACTTTAAATCAATAGCAAAGATGAAAAAAAAAAAAAAGCCCTTCTCTTCAGCCAGAGCAGGAGACGTCAGTGTATAATTTGTCATTTTCTTATTCAACTCTCTCCATTTGGTTTTGATTTAGCAGTAGGTCTTGGAAACCAGAGGCGGCATCCACACACAAAAGCTGTTTCAAATTATATGCAGCAAGTTTTTAAACACATTAGCAACAAGAACAAGCTGTCCTCATGCTAACTGGTCCTGCTTTGTTCTTGATCGTGGAAAATCTCACTTTAACTGCCCTCTAATTTGTTGCAGATAGCTACTGCACCAGCAGCTGCCTTGGCATAGGATTAAACACACATGAAAACGTTATTTTTCCACACAAATTATTAGCAGGGCCAAAAGCCACAAAATCCCTTTTGGAAAAATTCTTTTTTATTTTCCTATTTTTTTCTATTTTCATATTTTTATTATTACAGTTCTGCCCCCCACGTTCTTCTCCAATCCTTTAAAAAGTACTTGAAAGGAAATTACAAAATTTCTTGTTTTTCTAATGTAGAGATGCAGGTTTGATATTTTACTGTAAGCTGGTTGAAAAGGTTGCACATCATCCTGCATGAGCTGAGAATCTGTCTATCACACTATCAAATTTTTGAAACTTAAAGCAATTTCTCAGTAGCTGTAAGTACCTAAGATAAAAATAAGACAAAGGGAAACCTACCAGGGTCACAAAATTTCCTCTTTCCAATATTTTCAATTGTTTTAAACAAGAATATATGTGAACAGCCCAGAACCACATTACAAAATGGGAGGGAAGAAATTATTTAAATTGCTGTCATCTACCAATAATTGCATTTACTGCCATATCTGTGATGTCATTGACATTCCTCAGCACAGCTGTTTCTGCAGTATTATTTGGGGATTTGTAAACATCTGGCATTTTTGTGAGTGGTGACCAGGGAGCACCTAGGCATTTGCCTTTTGTGGTGTCTGGAAGGATCCTTGGTGACTAACTCAACATGCAAAGAAATATGAATCTACTCTTTGTTTCACCCTTCGGGAGTGCGAGAGGATTTGGTGATGATGGTGTCCCTGTATGTGCAAACTTTGCCTTTGTTCGGTTTCATTGAAGAAGTCTGCCACCTGCTTACCAGTCATGCTGCCATACCCTTTGAAAAAAGGTTGCTTTCCACCAAGGTGACTAAAAGAGCAGTTGTCTGACAAAGGAAGTCAACTGATGACATGACTCTTGGCAGGGCTAATTGTCTCTTGCCTGAACCTATTCATTGATTTCTGTCCATTCCAGCCAAAAGGACTGGTGTTGCATTTGCTTTTCCTTCCTTCAGATGGATGGAGTGCCTCTTATGGCTTGTTGGAAATACATGGCAGATTTGGTTGAACACATGGCCAAGTGTGGTTGAATCTAACTGAGTAATGTGCCTCCTTCTTAGTTGAGGTTCGAAGCAAACATTTGTTATACAGTATGTAAATGAACATGTTTTCCTCTACAAGATTTCATAACCTGTATGTACTACTTATTCTAGAGATGGGCAAGGGCCAGCAGGGATATGATGACACCAAGCTGAGTGGTGCGGTTGACATGCTCAAGGGTCAGGATGCCATCCAGAGGGATCTGAACAAGCTTGAGAAGTGAGCCTATGTGAACCTCATGAGATTCCACAAGGCCAAGTGCAGGGTCCTGCACCTGAGTTGGGGCAACCCCTGGTATCAATACAGGCTGAGGGATGAAGAGATTGAGAACAGCCCTGCCAAGGAGGACTTGGGGGTACTGGTGGATGAAAAGCTGGACATGAGCCAGCAATGTGCGCTCGCAGTCCAGAAAGCCAACCGTATCCTGGGCCGCATCAAAGGGGCGTCGCCAGCAGGTTGAGGGAGGTGATTCTGCCCCTCTACTCTGCTCTGGTGAGACCCCACCTGCAGTACTGCGTCCAGCTCTGGAGCCCTCAGCACAAGAAAGACATGGACCTGTTGGAGCGGGTCCAGAGGAGGGCCACAAAAATGATCGGAGGGATGGAACAACTCTCCCATGACAAAGGGCTGAGAGAGTTGAGGTTGTTCAGCCTGGAGAAGAGAAGGCTGTGGGGGGACCATATTGTGGCCTTTCAGTACTTAAAGGGAGCTTATAAGAAAGATGGGGACAGACTTTTTAGCAGGGCCTGTTGTGGCAGGACAAGAGGTAATGGTTTTAAACTGAAAGAGGGTAGATTCAGACTAGATATAAGGAAATTTTTTTTTACAGTGAGAGTAGTGAAACACTGGAACAGGTTGCCCAGAGAGGTGGTAGATGCCCCATCCCTGGAACATTCAAGGTCAGGTTGGACAGGGCTCTGAGCAACCTGATATAGTTGAAGATGTCCCTGCTCATTGCAGGGGTTGAATCCAGATGACCTTTAAAGGTCCTTTCCAACCCAAAACATTCCATGAGTCTATGATTCTGTGATCCCTCTCTAAGTAATCTCTCTTGCTCCTGTAGGGTGAAATTCCCCTTGTTCCTCCCATGTTGGTTCTGGTGGGTTGTTGCTCCATCACTTCCTGTTGCTTCCTCTTCCTGTTTTAACCAAAGGTGATTGATGCTCCTTGTACTGGTTAGGACTTGGACTGATACTACCTCTTTGGTTATGTTAGGATTTCAAACTATTTTAAATGAATGATATTTCAAATAATTCTCATATAATCCCACTGTAAATCTCATAGACATCTAATTTTTGGTTATTGCCAGTGTCTAGTACTTCACTCTCAGGTCTGTTTCCCCAAGAGTTTGTCCTCCATCAGTTTTTCCTTTAGGATAATCTTTCCATTTTCCTCTGTGGCACTATATATGGTCTGAAGAATGTGTTTCTGTCTAATATGAATGATATTGTTGCAACATATTTATGAATAGTATCATCTCTAGTTTCAGAAGTGAATAATATAATAACTAAGATCCCATCTTCTTTGGTGACTCCTCTTTCAACAAACTCAGAAGACCTTTTTCCTACATAGTATCCCTTAAAAGACAAGACTAAAGTGCAGTTGACCTGAACATCTTTGCCCCAGTCTTACCGTTATTACCAAGTGGTTCATTGTTTTGAGTCTGGTGAATAATGAACTGCTTGCAAGAGTCTCAGCTATGTGACTGGATTAACTATGAGTATTAAGTAGGATATCTGTATGAAGTAGAAGGTTCACTATACTGAAGAAGCATCAGGAAATTTTTAGGAATTTGAACCTGCTGCAGTATTGACCAGGAAATGATTTCTCAGGTTCAGTTAATGATTTGGCCATGGTTTAGCTGTGGTCAAGAATAGCTGCCAGCAGACATTGATTACCACATACACAAGTGGTGACAGCTACCTGCTGTTAGCATTTCCAGACAACGTGGGGAAAGTTAATCATTAGGAATGAAAAAATGTACAAATTGCCTTTTGATTGGGTATGATTAAGAAAGCCTGAGAGGATTGGCAGATTTGAATCTGAATAATCCACAAAGTGTTTAGGGTATAAAAGAAAGTGGGTTCTTAAACCTAGATTTTCTTCCATGAATGAATGTTAAAGATATTGGGGTGTGCTTGAGAGCTTGATTATCAGTTATATACCTGTGGAGTGGCAGCTAGTTACTTTAGAATAAACAAAACCCTTGGCTTTATTTGAATAGGAACAAAATTTATATGAACAAATTTATATGAACAAAAACCTTTGGCTTTAGGTAACAGATATATGCATGTTTTCCTTATATTTCTGACCACCTATTCCTTAAGCTTTGTGATTTGTGTTTGGAGCTGATTAATGATTTTTTTCTTTTTTTTTTTTTTTTTTAACCTTGCTGAGTTTGGCTTGTATTAAGGATAATTTCAGAGTAATTAGAAAACCAGCAGTCATTTGGCAAGTGATTCCTAAAGATCCATAAAGAAAGAAGACCATTCCCACTGACCAGCATCCCAATACAGATTATTCAAAGACTCATAGGGAACACCATTTATTTAGCTGCAGGGTTTAATGGTGGAACTGGTAATGCAGGGCTCTGTGTGGAATAGGTATCTTTTGGTGTCCAGTATTAATTGGCAAAGCTTCCTGTGCAGCATATGCTCAAACTCTCCTAATCCCAAGGGAGTCATTAATCTCCCTCGAGTAGTTTATCTGTACTTTGTTTTAGGAATGTTTAATTTTTAATTTCAGTTTTTTAGCAAAACTCACTCTTGGAAATTTCCTAGAATTTTCCAGTTTGTGGTTACAATAATGAGATTTTCACAGTTTGTGCATTGATCCTGCTCTGTAGGATCAGGAACTCAATTAGATCTTCAGATCACTTTTTTCCCTCTCTTTCTCTGTTTCATATACAAAAACTATCCACGAATAACTATTGTCATCTGCTTAACTATTCTGTGAAACCCATCTTCTTCACCTTATTTGTATGTAAAATTGATAATTTTATGTCTGTTATATGCTTCACTATAGTCTTAATAAGGAACAGTTAGTGCTTTACTTCTGCTTTTACTCCTTCCTTTAAAATTTATTCTTAGGTCCATTCAAGCCAGAAAGGACCATTCAAATCAGGCTAATGGGACTGTACTTGCCTGGATCACCTTTTCTCCCTTGCAAAAGTACGAGCATATTTGCTGTTTTCCCATGACAGAATTTTGCCTGGACTCAGTAGGTTTGTGTTAAACATGCAGTACTGGTTACTACAGCTTCATTTGCCTGTTCTTTAAGTGTTCTGGCATGGAGAAGAACAAATCCTCCATCTTGAATCTACTGTGATTTTAAAACTTTGCTTCCAGCTCCATTTGAGTAACTTCTCTTTTTATACTGTGTCCTAACCTTTGTTTCCTTCAGTGTTGCAATTTTTGTAGAAAACTGAATTGAAATATTAATTTTGGTTTGGGCTATATAAAGATTCAGGGAAAACAAAACAAAGGGATATATTTCTGCATATCCAATTTGATATACTTTTCAGACTAATTCCACTTGACCCTTACAAGTTTCTCATTTCATCTCTATGTTCCTCAACCTCTTAAAAAGTAGCTTCCTTTGTTGATCAGTTCCTTTTTCTGTTCCCTAAAAGGTCTATACTTTTTTCTGATATGCTTCCTGAGGGAAATTCATCTAGAGCACTTCTTACAAGTTTTTTTTCTTTCATTCTTCATGGTATTTAACACATTTAACTTAAAGAAATAGTTTTAAAGGTTCAATATTTTTCTTCTCTTAGTGTTGAAAAAGGTATTATTTTCCCAGCTCTGTTACCTTCTGGCTGCCATTTCCAGTTTGGCTTCAGCCTGCAGTCCCACTTCCTGTCATGAACACTGGACCATACAGCGGTGGCTGGACTTCAGCGGTGTGGATTTGTTTAACTTTGTAAAACACTTTGCTCTGCAGGTTTTCATTCCAATGTTAGATACCCTGGCCAAGTCCCGAGTTTGGCACTCAGTGAACAAGGAGCTTGGCTTCAGCTCTGTGGTCTGGACCAGACTCCTTGCTGGTTGAAATTTATTGATATCTCAAGAGTGGAGGTCTTCCTGGAAAGCAGCCAGAGATCTGTTCTTCCCTGAGGTGAGATAATGGTAAAATGGTGGCTGTATCAGAATTAACAGTGATAGTTTTATCACTTAGTGGTCTCCCTGGCTGCCTTCCACTCAAAAAAGCAGAGCTAGAAAGGGATAAAACATCCCTCCTTTTTCTCCTTATACGTGACATCAATGCTGCTTAAGAACTTCAGAAAATGAGTTGTAAAGCAGGGATAAGGCTTTTCAACTTTGTGATCTTGTCTTTCATATTTTGCAGTTCCTTCTCTTTGAGGACCCTGAGTGAACTATCCTGCTACTCTGTGGAGGTCCCAAGCTTCTCTGGTGTCTCTGCAGGAAAAAGGTAGTCAGATTAGAAAGGCTAGGAAATATTAGGAGAGACCATTTCTTCTAGGTCTTCTATCTTGAGAACTGTTAAAGCTGTTTCTTTCTGTAGCAGAAAGTGTGCAGCACCAGCCCCAGAATTTGGTTCTAAAATAACACATTCTTATTCTTAAGCAGGGAAAAAAAACCCACCCTTTTTTTGCGTTTTCTCCATAAGATATTTGAGGAACAACCCTGAGGAAGATGCAGAGATACTTAACAGAAGAAAGATTCTTCATTCTTCAGGGAATGGAATGAAACATGGGCAAGATGTTTATTCTAGAAATTGACTTTTTGGTATGAATTATTAGCCATTTTTGAATTATGTTTTCAGAAAAGGCAGGAGTATGTTGTTTCATTTAGCAATGACCTACACCCCTGGACCTTTAATAGTGTCACAGAGTTGCTGTGGTAACCAAACCTAAGGCTTCTGATGTTATACTCTCCCTAAGATTTTACTGTATTCTTGAAAGAATTGCCTTGTGATGATTTCATATATGTCTACATATACCTTTCCCTTTAAAAACTTATCTGACTGCTGAGTAAGCCTGATTTGATCTTGGATGCTCCAGTTTTGCAGTGCCATATAGCTTCCAGATGAACTGTAAAGGAGAAATAACATTTCTCCTGTGAAACCTGGGAAAGATCTCTGAGGATAAGCCACATGTCCAGTTGTTTGTTCAGGTGGTTTGATGCTAGCTGCTATGTAATTCTTTGACATTACTCAGAAAAGTCTTTCTCACTTCTAGACAAGAAATAGAAATGTAGTTTCATTGACTAATAAGAAACACAAAGGATCAAATTCTGTTCTTAATTATACCATTACAAATCCAGAATAAATTCACTGAAGCCAGTTGATTTGGATTTCTCCCAGATGTAAGAACCCAGTCCTCATCACATTCTTTAGAAATTCTTCTGCCTTAATAGGCACCCACCATGATAAAAGAAATACTTATACATCTTTGAATGAGCACATAAAAATCAACAGTCTTTCTGGTTTGTGTGTTCATGGTGTAAATCAGTTCCCACTTTGTTTTTAAAGAATACTTTTCCAACATTGCAATTTACCAGAGAGACCAAGGGAATTACTTTTGCCAAAAGAATGAAGTATGTTCTCCTTTCTCTCATTCTGTTCTGTCTTTTCTGCTGACTCTTGACATTAATCCAATACCTCCCACAGTGTTACTCAACCAAAATTTAGAAAGCAAAAAAACCCACCAAAGTCAGCATTGTTTTTCTTTTTTTCTACTTCTTTTGGTAAATTTCCATTTTATCCATCATTAGAAACATTCTGCTGCAATAAAAGGAGAAAATTGCAGACTTATTTTTAAGAATATTGTGTTTGAATATACTGACAATTTTTTTCAAAATGTAAAACTAAGCTTGCAGAATTCAGTATCTATAAGCCATGTGGTACCACTGATATAGCAAAATTTTTTTATAAATTCTAACTGGATGTCAAAATGAATAGAATTGTAACATCATAGAATAATTTAGATTGGAAGGGGCTTCTAGTAATCATCTAGTCCCATCACCTTCTCAAAGCAGGGTTAATGTAAAGTTGGATAAATTTACTCAAGACCTTGTCCAGGAGAGTTTTGAATATGGACAAAGATGGAGATTTCACAGGTTCTCTTGGCAGCTTGTCCCAGTGTTTTACCACCCTCACTGTGAAGATCTTTTCCGTATGTTTGGCTGGAATTTCTCTTGCTGCAGGTTATGACCATTGCCTTTTGCCCTTCTGCTGGAGACCTCTTAGAAAAGTCTGACTCCATCTTTGTCATAACCTCTTGTTTTAGTTGATGACAGCAACTTGGTGCCCTTAGCTTTCTTTTCTTGGATCTACATGTATACAACTCCCTTAGCCTCTTCTTTTATGTGATGTGCTTCAGCTTCCTAACCATCTTGGTTGCCCTCCCTTGGACTCTCTCCAGTTTTTCAACATTGTTCTTATATTTGGATGCAATACTGCTGATGTAGTCCAACAAAAGCTGAACAGAAGAGAATAATCACTTCCCTCTGATATTTGGTTTGTGTGGATGACTTTCCTATGTGTTGTCGCTAGCTTCTGGAATGCTGGCTTGTAGCTCAGAAGTTCAGGACAGATTCCTGGTCATTTTGAACTGCCATTGCTCCATTGTATCCAAAATGACTAAGACAATTTACATGAGATGAAGTATTTCCTCTTGAAGTGATGAAGCCAAAATGTTAGCAGGTGCTGAACTTTGAGACTACGACAGGTTCCACTGAAATCAGTGTCAGTTTTTGATGTTCTCTATATGTTGAATATTTCCTAGTCAGTGGTCTACAATTTTCCTTCCAAGTTTCAAGGACACTTATCTGTATTTAGAAAGATTAAGATAGTCACTGAAGCATTGTGTGCTGTCAAAGACATAACTATATTCTCAGGTACAGCCCCACAAATATAATGAAGACTTCCATAAAGGTCTTTCTTCTGCACAAATGTTCCCATGATTTAAGATTTGCAAAATAAAAATGAGAATTTCTTTCCACACTGATTTTTCAAGTAGAAGTAGGAAGGTTACAGTCTTTCACATCACTTTAATGAGACCTCCCTTACTATTGCATTCTGAGGTAGCAGGAGTCAGGGACCAGAATCCTCTTTACTTCCAAAGGCTAATTCTTTTCAATAAGGTACTCACAATGCTACATTATTAATATATATTTTTAACAGTCATATAGTCAGACATTCATCTTTGTCTCCAGTGTTACCTATCTAGAAGTAGAACTTCTATAATTTTCACACTTAAATCTTCATAACTAAGGCTTCTGGAGGATACACAGTAGTGTGCACTTCTTTAATCAATGGGAACTTAAGATAAAAGAGATCATCTGATTTACCATTTAATAAAATTATCTACAGTGGGCTAATGCAAGGAAATGGGAAGATTTTCTGGAAGCTTGCCAATATACAATAACCTGGTCTAGCTTTGATTCTGGTGAAAAATGTATTTTAATTTCAAACTGATTAAATTTTGACTCTAGAACCAGCACCTCAATCATGAAATGATTGGAAATTGTTTATGAATATTGTGTCACTGGCATACTGTTAATCCTTCAGAAACAAAGAGTTTCTCTGCTGTACTGTCATATATACATGCATTGCAGTTCTAACTTCCAGGAGCTAATTCTGCCATTTCTGACAGCTGTACTCCGATCCACATTCTAAGACCCAAACCCAAAAGCAGGTATGAATAGGTATTTCAAATAATAACATGTTGTTCCTCACTTAATCTGCAAACATGAATGTTTTATTCTGAATTCACTATCATGTTGTCATAATTAGTGTAATTTGAAGGTGATCAGATATGATTTCTTGGAAGTTTCCGATGTGTTTCCGATGTATTTCCAATGTAATTTCTAGGCTCCTCTAATGTAATCCTTTACAATTACTTCAATTCTTTTCTTCCTGTTAATTTGAACATATTCAGGTATTTGAAAGAAACACAAAAGTGATGAGGTGGTGTTAATATTCAAACCTGAAAATACCCTCTCCAGTAAGAAAATGTACTGTTCAGGCAGTGGAATGTTGTTTCAATATCTCTTGCTTTTATCACCTATAATGCTTCATTAATTATTAAATTGTACTCACTCTCTAAATTAGAAACAACCTAAAATATTTAAAACATTGGAGAATTATTAAAATAATTAGCAGGCTAAGTGGCAACTGAGTTGCTCATTAAAGCAGACGCTGAACAACTCTATTTGTTCTTGGTCTGTAATTAAAATACAGAATAATAGGTGATTTTCTTTCAGAATAGCTTGCAAAACCCTGGGCAGCCACCACTTCCAGTATACAGTACATTTCAAAAGCTCCAGTTATTTATTTAGTTCAAAGGTGGAGGATTTCTGTTTGCTTCCACCTTCCCTTTCTTTTGTATGTTTCTAAGGCAGCCGGTAAGATAGAGGTCTAGTTCTGTATTTGTGTTTGTTTATGAAAGTCATGTCTTGAGTCTAGGAACTAAAGCAACTGTGATCTGGCTCCAACTGGGAACTCTACATGGAGAATAGTTACTCTTTTAATCTATAATAAACCAACTGGATACTGAGATATACAAGGAATAAGTAAAGTAAGGACTCTCTAATTTGACTCATGGACAATCCTGAGAACTGGACTTCCATGAAATTTTGGTTGTCGGAGGGAAAAGAGAGGACTTTGGAGGTAAAGCATGAAATAAGTGTTTTCATCTTGTGTTTCTGACTCATTGATGGTGAGTTTATACACCTAAACTGATTAAAACATACTTACTAMCATAAATATAGGATTTTATTTCTGGTCTTTTTCAAATCCAGGTTTTGGTTGAAATTTCATGTGTATGGGGTAAAATGTTGGTATTTGTTGTAAAGAGAGATCGAGTTGTTAGAAGCTGCTGTGTTCACAGAGTACCTTTTCCACCAAGGCCAGGGAGAATGGAGAAATCATTCCTAAATTTTCAATGCTACTCCATTTTGCAGCAACTTGAAAACTGTTTTTAAAGCAGTACATTATCCCGTTTCTTCTATGTTTACCAGACCTCCATTTGAGAAGGAAATGTTTGTTACAACACCACAGAGAAACATTGGGAACAGATTTGTGACTTTCATTTGTAGGCATCAGAAGCTCACGGAGCAGCCTCAGAAGGACGTGCTGAGAGAATCCTATCACAGAGTAACTTAAATCTCAACAGTTACAGCACTGACCTGGAAGCTGTATCACTTCAGTTCCAGGCCCTCAGCTGATTAACCTTAAAGTGGTTTTTTTTTTCCCCAAACTGGAACATCTGCAATGAAAATGTTGCAATAAACCTACATCAAGTATCAGTTACCCAGCTATGTAATAGTCTCGTGAGATGAAAAAGACTTCGATTCAAAGTCTTCCCCGAGACAGGTTTTGAACCTTCTCTGATTTCCAGAAAACTGTCCTTGCACTTAATAGGCCGTCAGCGGAATAAGTCATCCAATCGGGTACGGCACTGACTACAAGCAGAAATGACTGTATTACATAGTTCCCGAGTAACAGGCCAACCCCTGCCACCAGCTTCTTTGAAAAGGTCTGTAACTCCTGAATGGCCACATTTCACATGTAACCACTCCAACAGGTGTTCCCACTTTTCTTCTTCAGCTTCCACTGCTATTGTAGCTAAACAGGTTAGCGAATCTACTTGATTATTCCAAATGTGAGCTGGGTGATTCTCCTTTTGGTGTGCAGCTACCCATCCCACCAAGAAAGTCCCTTGCTTAGCAATATTTAAGATTTCCTCCCATTTTTCTCTTTGCCATACGGGTACCTGGTTAACTTCCCACTGATTTTGTTCCCAGAAAGGGAGCCACTCAGTACATCCTTTAAACACAGCATACGAATCTGTATAAATGAATACTGGTTCTCTGTTCTCAGATTCTCTTCTTAGTACACTCCAAACTGCTATCAACTCTCCTACTTGAGCACTTCTCTCACCCTCTGTTATGATTCGGTCCCCTGAATCCACATGCAGGGCTACCACTTGGTATTTCCATATTTTTCCCTCCCTTTTGGAGGATGCATCAGTGAACCATACATTTCTCAAATGAGGTTCAAATGGAGGGGCAGGTTTTATATAGGAAGGAGGAGGTTCTTGGACTGATTGATTATGGAGCGATCCCTGTATTTGAAGTATTTTGGGTGCTCCCTCTTCTATCTGACATGTGTGGCAATAGTGATCTAGCTGCGCATACCATTTCCTTACTGCTTCTCGCTGCGCAGCTCCTACAGAGGGGGGTGTTCCGGCTAGTATCGGTTTCAGGACCTTAAGGGGTTCTCTTAAAATGATCGATTGTTGTCGTATGATTTTTTCAGCTTCCTGTAAAGCCAGGTTAACCACAAAGAGGCCTTTCTCTCAAATTGAATAGCGTTTTTCTGCATCTTTAAAGCTTCGTGAATAAAACCCGATAGGACGAGTTGGGCCTTCAGGTCCCCGCTGCCACATATGTATTGATAGCCCATGAGTTGCAAAACCCCATTCGACATGGAGTGGGTCTGTTGGGTGTATGGGCCCTAAGGCCTGGTATACCCCAGCCTCAAAAATTAACAACTTCAAGTCTTCTTCATGAACAGGGGTCCAATCCCAAGAGACTCTTTTGCGTGTTAAATCGTATAAAGGTCAGGCTATAATGGAGAAGTCTGGAATATGTTTTCTCCAAAATACCAACAGGCCTAAGGCATGTTGGAGTTCCTTGTTGTTCCCAGGCATTCCCACTTGTTCAAGGGTAGTCAAGGTTTCGGGAGGAATACACACTGTCCCCCCCTTCCACCAGATACCCAGGTATTTTACTTCTGAGGATGGGAGCTGTACCTTTTCTGCTGGGATCTGGAGTCCTAAACTCTCTGAGTGATTATTTTTGTTTGGGTCTATCCTACTACGCTGGTATCAGGGCCGCTAATCAATATATCATTAATATATAGGTATACCTTAACTCCCTTTTCAGGGGTGATCCGGACAAGCTCCTGTGCCAATGCGTAGGGGGCGATAGTTGGTGAGTGGTAGTATCCCTGAGGAGGACCTGTAAAAGTAAATTGCACCCCTTCTCAGGTAAAAGCGAAACGATCTGTCTGTTTCCTCCAAGGGAACCATAAAACCCATGTCTTTCATGTCAATAGTGGCTAAGATTTGGTGGGCTTGTTCCTGTATGGTTGCAATTAGCTTGGCCATGTTAGGCACTGCAGCTGTTAAAGGACCTGTATTTGCATTCAGGAGGCGATAATCAATTGTTAATCGCTACTTTCCATTTGGTTTACGGACTGGCCACACCGGAGAGTTATACGGTGAGTGAGTTGGGATGATTATTCCCTGTTCCCGTAACTCAGTTATTACAGGGGTAATTCCCTCCCTTGCTCCTAATGGTAAAGTATAGGGTTTCACATTAACTATCTTTGAAGGAGGAAGTGCAGGTGCTGACTGTAAAAGTCTTATCGAAGCCGCAGGGAGTCCGAACTCCATTCCCTTCCTTTTGAGTCTATCCATGCTCTTCCCTTCAATAAATCAAGTCCTAAAATGTTCGTTGGTAAGTTTCCTAGGATCATAACAGCCTCTGTTGCAGCTTTGTCCCCAGGTAACCAACACTTAACTCGAGCCGTGGATTGCGGTTTCGAGTTTCCAAAGGCATCTGTTACCCAAATTTGTTTTTTATCAGCAATTATGCCATTTCGGTTGCCTTCATCTGCCCGCAGGGCTGACGTCTGTGCTCTAAAAAGGTGACTGGAGTCTTAAAGGGGCCCAGGGGAAAAGTAATCATCAGGTCCCCTTTGTCATTTTCTGTGAGCCTTCTCATATAAATCCACCGCCCATCCCCCGGCTCACTTTTTGGGGATGGCGGAGGGGGTTTCCTGGCTCCGGGACATTCAAATCAATTAACTCAGCCTCCGGGGGAGCAGATGGGGTTATAATTTCATTTTCCCGGGGTGAGAGAGATCCTTAGGGTTTGAGAGGGATGGGGTTCCCTTGATTTTATCCCAGCCTTTCACCAAACTTTCCAGATTGGGAGTGGATAACTTCTTCATCACCTCTCGGGGAATCCCCTTTGAGATGCCTTCTGTCCACAATATATTTCTTTTACTATCGGGAGGTCGTGTCAGCCTTGCCGGGGGGGGTTGGGAATTATGCGAGGGCTTAACTTTTATTCCCTCATTCCCTTCCACCCTCCTAAAATCTCTTCGGATTTTGTCTCTCCCTGGCAGGTGAATCCCATTCGTCTCCCGTAACTAACCAACTCCTTGCCACTTCTCCCCATGTCATTTCTGGGGGACCCCCCCTTCTCCGGGGTCGAGGCATTCTCAAACGATCTTGTAATTGCACTGCATATAGTTTCAAAGTGTCGGGCAATACCCTTATAAGAGGCTGCAACCTGTCCGGGTCTACCACATACTGCATGGGAGAGGGCTGTTGCGGGATCAGTAGTTGGTCATGCATCAGCTGAAGGCACGCGGTTTTCTGTACACCTTCTAAAACATGACCCGCCGTAGGCACTTTAATCGAGAAAGGATCTCCCCTTTCCATAGGTTCCAGTCCGCCTGCCCAATATGCTACTCTTTGGGTCAGGGACCAGGGTTCTCTATCATCATTTGTGGTTATAAAAACTCCTGGTCCCCAATATCCTCTTGCCTCATCCTCACTCAGCAAGATACGGTCACCCCCGGTAAGAGATACTCTCCATACATACTCAGTTTCTGTTTCTCGGGGTCCTTGGGAATATTTTTCCTGAATTTTAGCCAAATTGGTGGGGGAATAGGGAGCAATGAGAGTGGTAACTTGCTGAGCTCCTCCTTGACCGCCATCCACAGTCTCAGTTTTAATTAAAGGTCACATCAAGGCTTCCCCCCTCTCAAGGGAAAATATTTCTCTCATACATTCTAGGTCTTTAAGAGGGTATGACAATTTAGCGTCTTTTCCCCCATCAGGATTTGTGTCCGTATTTTTTACATCAATTTGGGAGTGGGTTTCATCTAATTGCTCCCTTAATATTTTCTCCCGCTCCAAAGCCTCCATCAAAGCAGTATGTAATCTTTGGTTAGTCACTCGTTCGGTGGCAAGTTGGTCAGAGAGACTTCTTGTTTCATTTGCTAATTGTTCCTGCAAAGCTTTCACTAGATTTTGAAGGGATTTCATCACCCCTTCTTCTGTCTGTCGGGTCACGAATTTATCCCGCTGTGCTGCCACCAAGGCGGCTCCTAAAACCGCACAGACTAACACTTTCCCCTTTCCTTGCTTCAACCTTTGTTTTTTAGCCAAAGTAGAGATTCTGTCCGCCACGGCTTGCGGATCATGCCAATTATTATGGGCCCAAGTCAYACCAGGGGGAGAAGGTCGGGCATTATAGCCCTCTAACCTCTCCAGGAAAGGGGTACAATCTACAATTGGACCTCGCAGAGAGGCCATAATTCCTACAAGCGAACCTCCCAGAGAGGCCACAGTTCCTACAAGCAACCTCCCGGGGGGGGGCTGCAGTACCTACAAGCGAACCTCTCAGGGAGGCCGTAATTCCTACAAGCGAACCTCCCAGAGAGGTCATAATGGGTACACAAGTATAGGGAACAGATCCCTTGTTAGTCCTCTGCAGACTGTCTCCCCTGGTATACGACTCCTCTCAGAGAGGGGCTGCCGTAAAAGCCCGGTCCCAGCGATCGCTTTAGCAMGAACGAGGGATCCTGTCTGTGACGCCAGTTTCAAAATGTCATGACCAGGCCTGATCAGACCAGGGGGTCGTAAAGGTTTCGAAATTCCCTCGGGCTAAATTAAGGTGAAACGACACCAAACGACCAGTTTAAGTATTTTTATCTAAGGCAGAAACAAACTGAACTGGGAAAGCGTTACAATAAAAACCCAAACTTAAAAAGTGTAGTGATAGGCAACATGGGTTCCATAAAAGTGTTTAGAAGAAGAAAAGGAAAGAAAGGAAAAGAGAGAGAGAGAGAGAGAGAGATGTCACCACCCTTAGATCCTGCGATGACGACGATGACGGGTGCAGCAATCCTTCGGTGGTGGGCGCGCGCCGGCTCCTTGGGCTGGTGTCCTTTTATAGTTGTCCCCTACCCCTCGGTTGCATCAGCCACGCAGTTTCTAGAATTTTATCGCGCAGGTGCTGTTGTAGTGAGGGGTGGTCGCAAGGGGTCTCTTGGTGGTCTTCAGGTGGTCGTGAGCCCCTTCCTCAGATAAACTCTGTATGAGCTTTTGCTGCATAATGGTGACATGTCCGGCTTGGGCCGAACAGGGAGTTGCGCACTCTCCCGCACGCCCTGCCTCTCCTGTTAACCCGCCCTGCCTCTCCTGTATCCGGCTCCTCATTTGCACCTTATCACTGCTATGCAGGACCCATTTATAGCAATGTTTGAGGCATCAACTTC
The DNA here is from genome assembly GCA_030449065.1 of Oceanodroma leucorhoa. Lineage (NCBI taxonomy): Eukaryota > Metazoa > Chordata > Aves > Procellariiformes > Oceanodroma > Oceanodroma leucorhoa. The sequence continues at coordinate 383,416 of JASVER010000229.1, read as the reverse complement.
ACGTTAACTCTTTCAGTCTCTCACACCTGCAGATGCAAAATTAACCATTTTGACATTTTTTAGTCAGAATTATTCACCATATTACTGAATAATTCAGAGCCAACCCACTTTTTGGTGAATAAATCATTCACCAAATAACATTAATCTAGGTATATTAGAAAGCATAGTCCAGAATTGTTGTAATTCAGAGCTATTACACAAACATCAGCAGGCTTATATTCATTTTCTCCAATGTAAATTTGATGCTGTAACTTCATGTTATGCCGTTACCTTGAGTGTGAAGGCCTTGCAAGCAGCAGTTCTGTATTTTCCATGGATTCAAATCAATTTTTTATCTCCTTTTTAGTGAAACAGTTAAATCGTGCTTCATAAATCATAACTCACTGTTCATAAACAAAAATGGAACAGTGGATTTCTGCACAACATATGGAATTATCTCACATGCAATGAACCTGATAAGGAACAGCACTACAAAGAAAAATAAAAAACCACCCCCCCTAGGACCCCCAAATCCCCACAGTACTTTTTATTAAAAGTCACAAGTATACACAGTGAAAGAATTTCAACATAGACATATAAAAAATGTTGAACTCTTCTTGCTTCCAGTTTGTACACAGAAAATCTCATGCATAGGCAGGCCAATATGCCTAAAATTTTCAACATTTTTTTAAAAAAGATGGAAAAATTTACAGCAAAAAAAAATACTTAGAGCTGCTCCAATTTTTGTCTTCATATGAAAAAGTTTATATTTGGCTATAATCTGCTTGAAATGTATAATGAAATAGTTCACTTTAGAGAGTGGGAGAAAATAGTAGCTATGTTCCTATTATTTGGTGATAATTAAAATTAAAAACATTTACATATCTATCTTCCAGCTTATAGTAGGATATACCAATTTTAAATCTTGGGGCAGCAATGAAGAGAGTGAAAGTAGAGTAATATTACTGTTCTTTATGGAAATCTCTTATTCTCTGCTAGCATTCTTAGATGAAAATGCAATAGGATTGAACCAGGATTAAGGCTCTCTTCTTGTAAAAACATATGTATTTATTTAACTTGATGTACTCTGAATAGTTTCCTTAAACTCTTTTTGCAGAAACTGAATGGGATCTCAAAAATATTGAGGCCAAACCAGAAGCTGGCAAATGCAAACAATTGAGATAAAAAAACTAATGCATCAGTTGGCGATGTATGACTAGTCAGGCAGAAGATATTAAGTCATTCTTAAAAAATCTAGCAAGAACTGGTGAAATTCAAGAACAGAAGGAGAATAATACAAAAGAAAAGCATGAAAATTACTCATGAGGCTGAAAAGGAGCAAGTGTTCAGTAAATATTTCTTTTCTGCATTCAGAAAAAAGGCAGGTTGATGTATAAATAACAAAAATTTTTGAGTATATGTTTGAGTTTGAGTTTCTTAATAATGTTTGAGCTACTTAAAAACTTGAAAGAATCTTAAGAATGTTAAAAAGTTAAAATGTTGTAACATTTAAAAAGTTAAACACTGTAATAACTCTGCCTGAATTAAGGAATTGGACAGGGTGATCACATATAACTCGGTGTTTATTTTTCTAGAAATCATGGTGCAGTGGGAAACACTCAGAATTTGTAGGTAGGGAAGACTGGTGGAGCAAAACATATACTAAATTATTGAAAAGGTTAGGTAGTTCATTTGCCAACTGGGAACACAGCCTTCCTGGTAACTTGCAGTAGCAAGAATTATTTAATATTCTATAAAACCTATAGAACAAAAGTCAAAAGATATGTTTCTCAAAAATATAGAAAGTGTTCTCCTGCTTTTTCTTCCCATGTATGCTCCACCAGCTTAATAATTCAGGATTTTGTTTGTTTAACATCGATACTGATTCAGAGCAAATGTGTGGGAATATTGACATGGAATACAAAGAGCAAAGAATAAGACCTTTTGCATAATTAATGAGAATGGCTGTAGTGTTTCAGAAAAAGGCCTGTTAGTCATGTATTTTCTTTCAGTGGTCACTGGATCAAAAACAGAAAGAGCAACTAGCAAAAAGCTGACAGCAAAGTAATCAAAAAAGCCACAAGCAGACACCGAGGTAAGAATGAGAAACATGTTATATGTTCCCCTACTGCTCTTCCAATTATCCAATATGATCCTTTTGAAAAACTGTCATGTTAAAAACCTAGCACTCAGTCAACACTGGTAGTGTGCTGAGGAATTGACTTCTATGTGATGTTTGAATTGGCTCCACAATCTGATGGGGGAGGAGGGGGAAAAAAAGCACTCACAAAATCAATGCAAGCTGCATTAAAGGGATTAAAATTTGGCTAACCAATAGACCACAAAATGTAACCTGTAAATGAAGACTCATCTTCTTGTTGGGGTTGCTTCTAGTTCAGACATGCAGGAATCTGTCCTCGCCCCATTGATCTTCAATACCTTTGCAAATGAACTGGAATAAAATATGGAAGCATTGCTTGTAAAATGTGCAGATGATACAAAAACTGGTGGAGAGAGAAGTAACAATGGCCATAGGTCAGTTATAAAACAGGCTGATCTGAATCATATAGTGAAGTTGGCTCATTTGATCAACATGAGGTTGAACATTGCCAAACCCAAGGTCACACAATGTACAAAGAAAAAATGTAGACTGTAATTACTAGATGAGAGATAGTATCATGTATCACATTAACATTGGAATTACTCACTGTAAATAATCAAATAAACATGAGCCTTTTTTACCAAGGAAAGAGTTTTCTTAGATGTATAGACAATTTCCACAGAGAATACGTCCATGGTATGAAGTCTCTACTGTGCATAAAGAAGACAACTCTGCTTTCAAAGGGAACATATAACATTAGAAAAATTTTTAGAAAGAGCCACAAAAACTTTTCAGACTAGAAAACTTGCCTATTGAAAGACAGCTAAGACACTCAGTGTGCTACATTTATCTAAAAAAGGTTGAGAAGTCTTCATTATCATCAATAAGTGTCCACATACAAAAGAGTTTTCTTACAGTGAATGACCCTTCAGATTACCAGGAGAAGCTATAAAATCCTAATTACTGGATAACAAAGCTAGGAAAATTCATAAAGGGCAACTCTTTAAATTCAATTACGATTTTTAAATTGTAGGTTATTTTATTTTATTTTAATTCACCATTTGAACATGAACCTGATCTCCTTCTATGACCGGGAGACCCGCCTAGTGGATGAGGGGAAGGCTGTGGATGTGGTCTATCTGGACTTCAGCAAAGCCTTTGATACTGTCTCCCACAGCATTCTCCTGGAGAAGCTGGAGGCTCATGGCTTGGACGGGTGTACTCTTTGCTGGGTAAAAAACTGGCTGGACGGCCGAGCCCAGAGGGTTGTGGTGAATGGAGTCAAATCTGGCTGGCGGCCGGTCACGAACGGTGTTCCCCAGGGCTCAGTTTTGGGGTCCGTCTTGTTTAACATCTTTATCAATGATCTGGATGAGGGGATTGAGTGCACCCTCAGTAAGTTCGCGGATGACACCAAGTTGGGTGGCAGCGTTGATCTGCCTGAGGATAGGAAGGCTCTGCAGAGGGATCTGGACAGACTGGATCGATGGGCCGAGGCCAACTGCATGAGGTTCAGCAAGGCCAAGTGCTGGGTCCTGCACTTGGGTCACAACAACCCCAGGCAACGCTACAGGTGTGGGGAAGAGTGGCTGGAAAGCTGCCCGGCGGAAAAGGACCTAGGGGTGCTGGTCAACAGCCGGCTGAACATGAGCTAGCAGTGTGCCCAGGTGGCCAAGAAGGCCAACGGCATCCTGGCCTGTATCAGGAATAGTGTGGCCAGAGGGAGGTGATCGTGCCCCTGTACTCGGCACTGGTGAGGCCGCACCTCGAATACTGTGTTCAGTTTTGGACCCCTCACTACAAGAAGGACATTGAGGTGCTGGAACATGTCCAGAGAAGGGCGACAAAGCTGGTGAAGGGTCTGGAGAACAGGTCTTATGAGGATCGGCTGAGGGAGCTGGGGTTGTTTAGCCTGGAGAAAAGGAGGTTGAGAGGAGACCTTATTGCTCTCTACAACTACCTGAAAGGAGGCTGTAGAGAGGCGGGTGTTGGTCTCTTCTCCCAAGTAACAAGTGATAGGATGAGAGGAAATGGCCTCAAGTTGCACCAGGGGAGGTTTAGATTGGATATTAGGAAAAATTTCTTCACCGAAAGGGTAGTCAGGCATTGGAACAGGCTGCCCAGGGAAGTGGTGGAGTCACCATCACTGGAGGCGTTCAAAACACGTGTGGATGTGGTGCTTCGGGACATGGTTTAGTGGGCATGGGTACTGGGTTGATGGTTGGACTCGATGATCTTAGAGGTCTTTTCCAACCTTAAGGATTCTATGATTCTATGATTCTATGTTCAGAGGTATAGTAAATTTTTTATCACTTGAAATTCTGATAGCAAATTGCCATCTTTCTGAACTATTTTGTGATTAAGCACAAGTTACAGGGATGTTGAACAACTTACTAACAGAAAATTTTGCTAGAAGATCAGATTATTGTAATTGTGCCTTCAGGCCTTTAAATCTTTGCCTCTAAATGCAGTTTTATAAAGGTTTTTCTTGCATTTTGGAGCTAGACTGATGCTACACTGCTACACCAGCCCTGGGATGCTGTGGCTTCCCAATGCAGAGACAAAGACAGGGTGCAAGAATTAGGAAATGATTGACAGTTGGAGGGAAATGGAAGGCATGCTCAGGAGGGCTGATGCTCACCCATTCCTTTTCACCTTATTGCATCTGTATTCGCAATCCAGTGAGCTATAAGAATATTGGTGCTTTTGTGCTGTAAATATTTTTTAAAGACCAGTCAGGTTACTTCTAATGATGTTCATGTTTTATATCTATCACACACTAAAAGAGATGTGTTCTTTGAATGGAATAGAATAGTTCATTTGGAAGGGACCTATAACTATCATCTAGTCCAACTGCCTGGCTACTTCAGGGCTGACCAAAAGCTAAAGCATATTATTGAGAGCATTGTCCAAATGCCTCTTAAACACTGACAGGCTCAGGGCACTGACCACCTCTCCAGAAAGCCTGTTCCGGTGTTTGACCACCCTCTCAGTAAAGAAATGCTTCATAATGTCCAGTCTAAACCTCCCCTTGCACAGCTTTGAACCATTCCTACTCATCTTATCACTGGATCTCAGGGAGAAGAGATCAGCACCTCCCTCTCCACATCCCCTCCTCAGCAAGCTGCAGAGAGCAATGAGGTCGCCCCTCAGCCTCCTTCTCTCCAAACTAGACAAGCCCAAAGTCCTCAGCTGCTCCTCACAGGACATGCCTTCCAGCCCTTTCACCAGCTTTGTTGCCCTCCTCTGGACACATTCGAGTACCTTCACATCCTTCTGACATTGTGGGGCCCAGAACTGCACACAGTACTCCAGGTGAGGCTGCACCAATGCTGAATACAGTGGGATAATCACCTCTTCTGACCGATTGGTTATGCTGTGTTTGATGCACCCCAGGATGCAGTTTGCCCTCCTGGCTGCCAGGGCACACTGCTGGCTCCTATGGAGCCTGCTGTCAACCAGCACCCCCAGATCCCTTTCTGCAGGGCTCCTCTCCAGCCACTCCTCTCCCAATTTATACTTGTTCCCAGTGTTACTCCATCCCAGGTGCAGAATCTGGCATTTGTTCTTGTTAAATTTCATCCCATTGATGATTGCCCAATGCTCCAACCTATCTAGATCCCTCTGCGAGGCCTCTTGTCCCTCAAGAGAGTCAACAGCACCTCCAGTTCGGTATCATCATCAAACTTCCTAATGGTGCATTCAACTCCTCCATCCAGATCATTGATACATGTATCGAACAGAACCAGTCCTGGAACTGAGCCCTGAGGAACACCTCTGGTGACCAGTCACCAGCTAGATGTAGCCACATTCACTACAACAACCCCTTAGGCCCTGCCTTTCAGCCAGTTCTTCACCCAGCACACCATGTACCTGCTCGTCTCACGGTTGGATAGCTTGTCCAGAGGGATACTGTGAGGGACAGTATCAAAAGCCTTACTAAAATTCAGAAAAAACTGCACCCACCGCCTTCCCTTCATCCATTGGGTGGGTGACCTTATCATAGAGGGATATTAAATCAGTCAAACAGGACTTTACCTTTGGGAACCCATGTTAACTGTGCCTGGTGATTGCATTGTTCTTTAAATGCCTTACAATAGCATCCGGTATGACTTTCTCCATAATTTTTCCAGATACTGAGGTTAGACTAACAGGTCTGTAGTTTCCTGGGTCTTCCCTCATGCCCTTCTTGTAAATTGCAATAACATTGGCTAGCTTCCAGTCAGTGGGGACCTCCCCAGACTCCCAAGACCTTTGGTATATAATCGAGAGGGGTCCTGATGTAACATCTACTAGTACTCCTTCAGTACTGTGGGGTGAATCCTGTAAGGCCCTATGAACATTCAACACATATAACTCATCCCTTACAATTTCAGTGTCCACGTATGGAAAGTCACTGCTCTTGCAGTTGTGGTCCTCCAACTCAGAGGACTGGACAGCCCAAGGTCTATCAATATTTTTAAAGACTGAGGCAAAAAACTGCTTTTCCTTCATCCCTGACCATCTTCAACACGTATTCATCTAATTGTTTTCTTGGACCTCCTATTGCTATTAATGTATCTAAAAAAGTCTTTCTTGTTGTCTGACTCAACACTGGCCAGTTTCAACTCCAGCTGAGCTTAGGCCTTTCGTGTCTTCTCCCTGTATATGTGAACCAAAGCTCTGTAATCTTCCTGCAATGCCTGAACTCTCTTCCAGAGATCATACAATTTCTTTTACCTCCTTGCTTCCAAGAGGAGTTTCCTGTTCAGCCAAGCTGGTCTTCTGCCCCGCTTGCTTGACTTATGACACAGTGGAAGTTCTCAATACATTGCTGAGCTCCAGGACATTTTTTTTTCGGTGGAATCTGCTGTCAGCTACATTAAAGTAGTTGAGGTTTGACAGTAGGAGCTTGCAAAAAAAACCCTGCTTCTATTCTCTTCTGAAAGAACTCTTTTTCCTCTGTTTGTAGGAGAAACATTTGGAATTTGGCACTTAATCTCTATTAACCTGTTCTACAGGATATTTATGTATGTGTCTTCATAGATTGCTCAATCATGTCCATTAGGCCCTGAATCCAGAACTAAAAGATGTGAGTGCCTTAAGTGCAAACTAAGGAAATGTCGAAGTCCTTGTGAGTTACCTATAAAGCTTTACCCTAGCACTTCAGTGTTTAAGAGGGTTTAGGCACCTTTGAGTTTGGTTGGCTTTTATCTCTTTTTCAAACATTGTTCGCTTACCCCATTGCATGACTCTTTAATGCAGAACACATAAGCAGTCCCTAGAGCCAGGACTAGAAACCAAGGATGCTCATATCTTATGGAAAAGGTCTCCTCAGGGAAGCAGATCTCCCTATGTTTTCAGCCTTTATGATTCCCTGAAAACTGGATTGCCTTCTAAACACTGTTTTCTAACTTCAGCAGGAGAGATGGAAGGTGCCTTCTATTAGTGTAGGCCACAGAATCATGTTAGGCATCTTCCTAGGAGGCGAGAGATGTGGTTTGAATGGCTTCAGAATGAAGGAGATCTAGAAGTCACATTTTTCACTTCCTAGCACTTCAATCACTACCACTGCTGCTGCCATTTTTTGAAGGCAAGAGGAGGACACTTCTATTCTGTTTCAGGAATGGATGGTGTGAGAAGCTTTTGCCTGTGAATATAGGTCTTGTGCAGGCTCTCTGGAATAGAGGAATAAGAGAAACCTCAGGTATATCCCATATTTCACTGTTGCCTGTGAGCTGATTTATACACCTCTGCTGCTCCATGCATAGGTTGTTAATAGACTGCAGTCTAGGGATCTGCCTTTCCCCGTATGTTGCATCAGATACGTAGGTGACTTACTTGACTTTGTGAATATCACTCCTTGAAGTGAGCAATTAAAGGCGAAGAATGAGAGGACACAACGTTTCTATGACAGTCTTACTTTGTGAATCTGGACCTTCATGTTGCAAGGCAATGTGTACAGCCTGGATAAGAAGGAAATCCTTCTTCTCTTTTTGGCAGGGCCAAAAGAAACTAAAGAGGACTTACAGTTTACAGTTGTTTACCATAAATTGAACATAGAAATTAATATCATGATTAAAAGGTAATTACCACATCATTCAGACTGTTTAGAAGTCATCTTAAAACTAATAACTTAATTATTAAATATGTAATGGTGAAGAAAGAATATCTGTGTAAATAAAATAGCACAATACAAATAACCAGAAGTTGCAGTCTGGAAATTAAAAAATAAAATTATAGCCAGCACACTCTATAAAACATAGTCAGTAAATTTGCTTTACCACTATTATTGTCAGGATAATGTAACAAACAGATGGAGGATTTAATGTAATTTGGTTAGCTAATTTTAACAGGCTTGGCAATGTTAGGTTATTTTTATATTCGATTTTTACTGTATTTGCTGAAGCCCAACTTTCATGATAAAAGATGGTATCTGCACACAAGTACAGCTGGTGAGATGTTGTCAGCAGAATATCATATAGTCCCAATTAGAAGAATATTTCTTTCTGTCCCACAAAAAAAATTTTGGTCTTGATCTGTGTTTGTGCAGTTCATAGAAATTATTGTAAGCCATCAGCAACACTACTAAGGGCCTAGGATCAAAATTAAATGCAAACACATACATCCCAGAATGGTACTAGACAAGAAAAAGAGATACCAATTAGCTGAATCAGTTGGTGCTATTAGATGCAATTTTTAATTTTCCCTGGAAAAAAGTAGGCTTCTTTTTGAATGACTACTAAACCCTCATCATTTTCATGTCAAATTAAGCACTGTACACTATCTCAAAAATACAAGGTAGGAAAGAAAGAGCACCATTACATGATTTATGACAGCAGGCATTCTCCAGTTTCAGTTGAACTCTGTGTAATATGTACTGTATTATGTGGGAAGGTTTCACTTTATCAACACTAGTAGCCAACTAGTACTTAATTGAAAACCTATTTAGCAATATCCACCAAAATTGACTATTCATTTCAGTTGCCCTATGATCATAATTCTTATTCATAGAAATAGAATTAATCTATAAAAATAAAATATTCTTTAATAACTATTGCAAGAGCAAGCCACTGGAAAAAGCTCTTTGACTTCACACAATGATTAGACTCATTATAACAGTGAATGGAAGAAACTTTCAGAGCATTTGGGCTCAAGAAACAAAGCTGCTCAATCTAGAAGATAAGGGGTGGCTATTCAGATTGTCATAACCTATAGTACTTCAGAGATTTTTGGTGTTTGTATTAGGGTCTGAAAGAAATATAAAACTGAAAATGTTGGTGCATTTATGGCTATTTGCATCAAAATTGGATACAAGTTCCTCTGACTGATTCAACCCAAAAAGCAAAATGAAGAAAATTTTGACATCATAGAGGGGACAGTATTCTTGATTTCCTACTGTTTTTTATTTCAGTAGAAATCCTATATTGATTTTTGGTGATAAAGAAGTGAGAAAAATGGTTTGATTTTAAAAATATATTTTTCTGCCTGGTTCTTGTTTGAGAGACAACTAGAAGACAAAGTCTCCACTGATTTTAGTTGTTCATAGCATAGATTTGCAAACCTACTTAGACCATAATTCAGAGGTTATTTGCTTGTTCTTTTCCAGCAGATTCTCTTAAGAATTATCACTAACATTATCTGGCAGCCATTGGAATAATAATTTCCATCAGCCAATAAAAGGCAGAAAAATATTTAACTTGAAAAGTTCTTGAAGCTCTGCAGCATGTTAATGAAATGTTGCTTTCTGCCCATGAATAAAAAGTGAAGAATAATCTGGTAGTGACCATAATAATATATTTATTATATTTCCTGGCGATATGACTATAATGTGTTTTATTTGGCCCAGTACTGAAGGAATTGTAATCTACTTCCTTTTGCTATGAAAATCTAACATGCAGGACAGCAAGACTGGTGTTACAGGATGATCAAACATGTGCAACTCAATCTTTTCATATTGAAAGAAAGAAAATAGATAAGGTGGAACTAAGTGTTCTGGGTCTTAACAGTGAAACTACGGTAAAAATGAACTAGCAAGAACAGGTAGAGAGGGGAGCAGTGTTTAATGTGACAGATGAGAAAAAGAACTGCGCAACATCTTGTTGAATATTCACAAGAAGGGCAATATTGCATTTGTCAAGGCCACAGATCTGTTGTTTTAGTGATCATGAAGAGATGAAAAGATGTTGCAAATAGCTCTGTGGAATGGAAGAGAAGGCTATGTTTTTTAGATGTTTTCCAGAAGGTGGTAACAAAATTGAAATATAATTTGGTTATGAGAACTCTTGTAATTGCAAAATGTCCCCAGGCTGTGGATCGAGTTCCAGGCTGAAAGGTGGTGAGGTTGGAGATGATCAGAAATGAAGGAAAGAAAAATCAGAGATGGGAGATGATTGACACAGTCTTAAGGCAATAGCTGATCATGAAAGGTTACCAGTACAAATACTGGAGGAGAAATGGATATCCGAGCTATTGGCATAGAGGCTTTAGGTGAATTTATGCTTATGGGCATAGCATGTGCAGAAGTAAGAAAAGAAAGGGACCAAGTGTTGTATGCTATCCACAGTACATTGTATAAGGGATGAGAAGCATTCCTTGTAGGAAGTGCTGAAGAAACAATTCAAAAAAACACAGAAACTAGAATCAGATACAAACAATTTGTCAGAGAAGATAAGAGTAGAATTATGATTGTAAGTTTGTTTTGATTAGGAAGAGGTCATTATAAAAATACACTGGGGGAAAAAAGAAGAAAAAAAAAAGGTTTTAAGTAGGTTTAAAATATACTGGTGTAGAACAGTGATATTATGCTTAAGTTCAGTATATTGCAGTCAGAACCTTACCACCTAAGGGTCTTATATTTCACAGTATAATTTACAGTAGTTGTTTTATACATCAAGTCATCATCTTCATAGCCATGTTCAGACCATTACAGCTTGTGTACGTTTCAGTACTGTTGTATGCCTCTACTCAATGCCAGATTAAGAATTAATCCTGCCTGAAATTAAATTTTATAGACTCCATCCTAAAGATAGGAAAAGAATGAAGGAATCAACAGAAAGGTTTCTTTTATTGGAAACATCACTATGTCAATGAGCATTGTGACCTGCCAGGTGTAAGGCTGAGCTAGATGTAAGGCACCTGGCAAATTGACCTTCAGCTTTTAGTTTAACTATTGCAGAAGTAATGGTGCATGATGATCCCAGTATACTTTAAATGAATCTTATGCAACGGAGAAAGAGCAGAATGTGGGTCTGTCATCTTTTGAAAATTATATTGACTTTTCAGACTGAATAACTAGTGAGTGATTGGTATGAACCTGAGGTCACTGAAAGTCCTTAACTAGAAGAAACCAGTCCAGAGTCACTGTCAATTGACTGTTCATTGACTAAGAAGAAGATATAGTACTGCAACACTTACAAAAGTTATGAGCCATATTCTGCCCCTAGCTATACTTGTATAACTCTGGAATATGCAGACAGTCTCATAATTCTTGAATTATTCTAGTGCTTAATGTTTTAATTTATCCTCCCCATTTTCTCTTCTTCATCGTGTTCAAAATATTCCTCTCCACCCATAAAAGGTGGACAGCAGCCCAAAGGTCCACATTTGTCCCACAGTTGCCAAAAGTTAACAACTACTTTGTGAATCTTATTTGTCTCTTAATGCTAGACCCAAAGAGTAGGAATTTTTCTATTGATTTCAAAAACCTATCCTGTCTCTTCAGTACATAGCTGGAATGCCACCAAACATTAGTTTGATCCTCCTCCCTTTTTAAATATGAAATATAAATGGAATAAAATCCTAAAAACAAAGAAGAAATGTCCAAGCCATACAAAGCATGCAGTGACTTTCTGTGTACAGAATATTCTCTATTTTGTACATGCCTCTAAAAAGAAAGGAAGATAGGAGAGACAGTAAATCTTTTAAATAATTCGGATTATGTACATGTTGTATAAATATGAAGAAGAGTACAGAAATATTGTTAAGAGTGAATAACAGTAGTTTGGTGTGTCATTTTTTTACAGGGGCATTGTACTGCACAGTATCTATACTGCAAGTAGCATTTCCTTTCTGTTCTATTACTACCAGAAAGAAATTAATGTAGCACAGCTCACCCTGAAATGCCTGAATAATTATTTCAAGGCAAGGTATTGGAAGGCTAGGTCTAGTAGATACTACGATTGAACTCAGTCAGAGAGCAGCTAGATGCATTATTGATTATGCATGCGCTTCAGGGTCTTGCAGTTTGCACATCAGCACTTGCACTAAGTAATAAACCTAGAAAAGTCTTAACATATCTGTTTAAACCATCTAAGCAGAAATCATTTATTCCAGCAATTAAAAATAAATATGGTCATGAGGTTACCACAATGAAGGATATTTATTTAGTTCAGTTCTTTAAGGCTTCTATTAAACATTGCATTCTCAAGATGACCTCTAGCTTCTACTCATTAGATAATATCACACAATTTTTTATTAGGAATTGACGTTTCTTTTGCACATCAGTGCACAGTGGTTAATTTGAAAAAAAAATACATTGCTTAAAGGAATAGAGTATGCTATTAGTAGCCTTTGATCTGGGAAAGCTGCCAGTTTAGCTGGTGCTAATTTAGCTAGTATATAAAAGAAAGAGCCTATACCTCCACATAAGCACTATTTATCTCACTTTTATTAGGATTTTCCTTTTCGATCTGTAGAAATTTTGACGTGAAATGCCTTCTCTTCACATTTAGCTTATTAGGGAAATAAACTCCTCACCCTGGATTCCTTCAACCCACTGAGGTATTCCAAGAATTTCAACTTTTTAAGAAGGCACTTTTGGGAAGAATCTTCTCAGGCTCGGGAATTAATGTTTTCTTTTTTTGTAAATGCACTTCCTGAAAATTACCCTGAAGCTGTTCTCCAGGCTGCTGTTTTTTCCTCCTCCCAATCACAGACCATTATCTTCTGATGCAGCACATTTAGCTCTGAATTGATAGCCATTGCCTGAGCCTGCAAAGTGTAAAGTATCCCTTGAGAATATTAGGAGCAGGACCTGAGGATCTCAGGATCTGAGGATTTCCAATGAGATGGAGAGACATAAATTCAAGGAGTTTGTTTGAACAGGGAGCAGATGGTAAAACTAAAAAACTAAAACAACAAAGTAGCAAATCTGTCTGGTTGCTCTAACTTTTTAGCTGATGTTGAAACCTCCAGGCAGCTGATGACCAATTAGCGGTCCATCACAGAGGCATTCGAGGCTGGATGATCAAAATGTCTCCTATGTGAAAGTAGTTTGACAAGTCAACTTAAGGATCAGGATAAAGATAAGTTGAGGAAAAAAGTCAGAGCACAGCTCAACCCATTATTTGGTTTTTCCAAGGGCTAATATTTTATTATTTGTACGACAGACGAAGTCTAAAGTTCACCATAGTCTCAAAAAAGAATTTAATTTGCACCCTCAAAATCGAAATGTCCAATGGGCCAATGCTTTTACACCTGTTTCTTCACTTCATCTAAGATATTTTCAGCTGTCTCCCAGATGTGTTCTTTATCCCCTTCTTCCAACTATTACACAGGCTATCCCCAAAACCCAGTCTCTTTTTTCCTACTTACCTAAAAAAGCCAGAAGATGAGTAGTGGGATTCCAGGGAAATGTGCTGGCTTGTCACTTGAAAGAGATCTGTAAGAAGAGAGATGACAGATGTAGCTTCCATCTTGCCATAATTGAGGAAATGGAGTAGTGGAGAGAATGGAGGAACTGAATATGGATTTGTGTTAGAAATGGAACCAATTAAAATTTAAGCATTCACTTCAGAACATATTTCCACAAAGTGAAGTTGTGCTTTTTTGTTATGGGTTGAGTTCTTGCTCCCTTTTGTCAGGGCTACAGGAAGCTCCCAAAGAGCACTAATGCTGGCAGGTTCATGGGAACAGGAAAGAGAATGCATTTGAAGGGACACAGGTAGTAAAAAACCTGGGGCATGACAGGAACAACAGTCTCCTATAGTGGTTGTGTTTGTATCTCAGCACTTCCTTTGGTGGAATTTTCACAGCATATGGACATTTAAACTCTTTGACCATAATTTTGCTATAGCCTTGGAACGAGGATTTTGGGATTGGGTGGGAATTTGACAGGATTGGTAGGTTGTTGGGGCATATAACAAAAAGAAGCACTGTAGGTAATCAGCATTGCCTGATGTCAGAAGTCAGGGCAAGAATTTGAATACTAGGATTATGTCTACATTATGTCTGTTACCAGAGACTATGTAATCTTTAAAAAGCTTATTACAAGCATTAATTAAATCTGACTGTATGTGTTTGTGATATTTAAATATTGTGGTCCCAGGATTAACTGAGACACAAAGAGGTGAAGGGCTTGACTTCCAAAGGTACAAAGATGCCTGAGACACAGGTTGTCTCTTTCTGGGAGTTTGACAGGTGCCTAACTACTTTTAGTGCCATTGAGGCTCTAAGGAATCTTTTGAAAATCCCATTTGGCACCATAGGTACTTAGATATTTTTGAAAATCTGGCTTCCTGTGACTTGCCTAGTGATGTAGTCACCTGCAGAGGTAGTCAGACTGGAGTAAGTCTGTCTCAGGGCAGCTGCACCGATAACGGTCCTTAGCATGCCTAGAGATAAGCTGTACTTTTTCAAAGGCTGATGTTTGCCTGAACTGTGCCACAGAGAGTAGCTCAACTAGGATCAGTGAAGCCACCCGTAGGCTGCATCTACATGATAACTTGGACCATACTTTAATTTAAAGAAATGCTTGAAGCATTTGGTATTAAAAAAGTCTCAAAACCTGCCTTTCTAGCATGTTCACTGGAATGACACTGTCATTCATACAGTAGTCCTGACTTGGGTTTGGACTACGAGTATGTTTCTTTGTGTGAATATAGTGGGACTTAATTTGTTACAGTCCATGAAGCAAACAGCTGTCAAGGAGCCCTTCTTTCTGTTCCTCTACCACATCAACCCTGCCCTGCCGCCCTTGCAAAGGAGTGCCATTGTCATGTACTCAAACCCATTGAATCTTTTGTCTGAGATCTTGTTATGCTAAAATAAGTTTTGTGTAATTGTAAGTATTTGATCTCTTCTGCTCTCAAAAGCCCATGAGAGAGAGTTTTTGAGAAAAGCAGGCATGCAGGTAGACTGTAAATACTGGAATATCGTGGCCCATCTGGAGTAGCTTAATGCAGAATTGCAGTGCTTGATCCACTATTGCAGAGCTTGTCTACAGAGTAGATCTAGCCCAGACACTTGCATCTGTGCAGGCAGGGTAGCACAGCTGCTCCATTGGGTGCAGATATCCTCAATGTAGTGAAGACTTCTATGATAGAGCCAGAAATTGAATTCCAAAGTCTTTTCTTTGGTTTCTGTGATTTCTGCATCAGCAAAAAACCACAAAACCTCTGAGCACTCTTCAACTGTGAATTAAAGAAGAAGGCGGACAACCCTTGATTAACATTATAACAGAACTTTTGGACAACATTTTATACACTCTGTGCTATCCAGCTGGAATCTGTTTGGTGTGCCCCCAAATCAGCTTGATAACAAGCTCATAACAATTTGTTGATAGCAGACTGGCTGATTCATAAGCTGCTTGTCACCATTTCATAAGTGATATATGAGTCACAGATTTAAATAAATTCAATATAAGAAATATTGGGGAGCCAATAAATCTGACCATTGCTTATGAATCTAGCCCAACATCTCCTGCACTGTCATTCTGCTTTTTCACATTTTGCTAAGACCATCTTCTTAGAATTTACTGTATATGCAAAACCAGCAGTGCAAGCAAGATGGTAATCGGAGCATAAAACAGAGACACATGCACTCTCCTATGTATTAATAAGTTAGTGGGGGTGAGAGGAAAAGAAATGGAAAATAAAACAGGCCTCAGATAATTCCAGAATGACAGAAGTGATGTAATGCTCAAATTACAGTTCTTTGAAGTAAGCTCTGGGTGAACTAAATACATAGCACATGGCAAAAAATGCGTGGCAACTGTTGTGGTAGAATTTGTCTTGATTAAAGCTCCATATGAAAAGATAAATCTTCCTAAGTAGGAATAGGAGTTCAATGAATTTAAGCCAAATATTCAGCATGCCATTTGAGTTCAGGAAGTGAACTAAACATGAGTTGGCATAACGTATTAGAAACCACTGTATTACATTAGGAAAATTCACAATGTCTATGTACTTTCTGAAAATAAGATAGAGCTGTTGCTAAAGACACTGTTTAAATTTAAAAAAATCAAAATCATATTTATTCAGAGTGTGGTCTTAGCATCACTAAAATGTATTAAGATCTTTTCTTCACTTTGCAAGGCCTGGGTTATGTTTCTGACACCATTTGTATCATCCGTATCTAGAATACACGAGTACTGTGGGGGCATGGCAGAGAAAGAAGTTTCCAAAGTGGCTTTAGGATGAATTGACTTGCTCTTGCTGACCAAACAAAGGGTGAAAACCTGCTTTTATTGACTGTAGCTTATAGATGGGTTAATTCTATGTGAGGAAAGGATTTAACCAAAAATTCTTCATATGAAGTAGGTAAGTGTAAGCCCTTAATTAAAAAAAAACAAACAGAAATCCCACAGTGATTCATCTATATACCTTGAACAGCAGGATCAAAGCTGTCAGAGCTTCATACCTGCTGCAAACTGGTTGCCTATGAATCACAGCAGAACAGATTTTAGTCCAAACATTTAATATCCATAATATACACTAACTGATATGACTATTTTTCCTATTACCTGGAGGAGTTATATCTAATAACTTCACCAACACTTTGTAGCTGATAATTATGTACGTAATAGGAGATCTGAGGCTAGTCATACATTTTGCAATCAGTTGTGTAGGAAAGTAGAGCCGGATTTACCCTGTCACTGCCTGTAGGTCTTGACACTTCTTCCAGAGGTTTCGTTCTTTGTGTTGATGTAATTCATGGACACTGGGGCCTTTTCTGTTCTTTATGAATCAGTGATTATTCTCCCACCTGCCCTTCAGCGTCATCTATCAGCTGATCTGATTTTTATAAAAAAAGTTCTGCATCTTTCTTTGTTAATAGTACTGGAGACACTTGGTTGTTGAGATGCCTAAATTCAAAATTAACATGCTGCTGTTCATCCCCAACAAAGTCAGTACATTGGTTTTGTATATGTATATATTTGATGCCTTAAAATATAAACTTGGCATTGGGGCAAAAAACCAAATATAAACAAATAGTATTTTGTGCTCTTCCATAGTGTTTTGGGGTCTTTTGTGGTCACATTTGTGCAAGGTTGTAAATTTTATACTCTAAACCATTATTTAACAAGGAAGGACACTGAACTAGAGCATTTATTAGAATATACTAATAAATGAAGATTTGAATTTTGGCTAATTCAAAATGTGCAGGGTTGCAACTTTTTGCTGGTGTAAATCAGCACAGTTCCATTTAATTCAGTAGAGTCACCAAATTTGAAATACCTAGTAATATAGCCTTAAATTTTTATTTATTTGGGAATCCTACTCTTCAATACTTAGGACATGGCTAAAAGTCTGGCATACTGCTTAGAGGGCTACATCTAACATGGGTGTAGAGGGGATGTGATTGTGATCCAGAGTAGTCAAGAAGAGCTGGGTCGGTGAAAAATTAGCATGTAAGGCGGCTTTGATTCTATATTATAACCTGTCTACAAACAAGAATTAAGAGATGCTGTAAAGGTTTCCTTTCTATTGTGCCTAAAAAGTCCAGAGAAGGTGGAAAATGTGAAGAAGATCCAAAACAGAAAGCACATACTAACTATTCATTCTGAGAACTTCAGTTATAGGTGGTTCCTTTTTTTCAGGAAACATTTTTCTCTAGCACCAATAGAATCATAGAATCATAGAATCCTTAAGGTTGGAAAAGACCTCTAAGATCATCGAGTCCAACCATCAACCCAGTACCCATGCCCACTAAACTATGTCCCGAAGCGCCACATCCACACGTTTTTTGAACGCCTCCAGTGATGGTGACTCCACCACTTCCCTGGGCAGCCTGTGCCAATGCCTGACTACCCTTTCGGTGAAGAAATTTTTCCTAATATCCAATCTAAACCTCCCCTGGCGCAACTTGAGGCCACTTCCTCTCGTCCTATCACTTGTTACTTGGGAGAAGAGACCAACACCCGCCTCTCTACAGCCTCCTTTCAGGTAGTTGTAGAGAGCAATAAGGTCTCCTCTCAACCTCCTTTTCTCCAGGCTAAACAACCCCAGCTCCCTCAGCCTCTCCTCATAAGACYTGTGCTCCAGACCCTYCACCAGCYTCGTCGCCCTTCTCTGGACATGCTCCAGCACCTCAATGTCCTTCTTGTAGTGAGGGGCCCAAAACTGAACACAGTATTTGAGGTGCGGCCTCACCAGTGCCGAGTACAGGGGCACGATCACCTCCCTACTCCTGCTGGCCACACTATTCCTGATACAGGCCAGGACGCCATTGGCCTTCTTGGCCACCTGGGCACACTACTAGCTCATGTTCAGCCGGCTGTTGACCAGCACCCCTAGGTCCTTTTCCTCTGGGCAGCTTTCCAGCCACTCTTCCCCACACCTGTAGCGTTGCCTGGGGTTGTTGTGACCCAAGTGCAGGACCCAGAACTTGGCCCTGTTAAACCTCATACAGTTGGCCTCGGCCCATCGATCCAGCCTGTCCAGATCCCTCTGCAGAGCCTTCCTACCCTCAGGCAGATCAACACTCCCGCCCAGCTTGGTGTTATCTGCAAACTTACTGAGGGAGCACTTGAACCCCTCATCCAGTTCATTGATAAAGATGTTAATCAAGACCGGCCCCAAAACTGAGCCCTGGGGAACACCGCTCGTGACCGGTCGCCAGCCGGATTTGACTCCATTCACCACAACTCTCTGGGCTCAGCCGTCCAGACAGTTTTTTACCCAGCGAAGAGTACACCCGTCCAAGCCATGAGCCGCCAGCTTCTCCAGGAGAATGCTGTGGGAGACAGTGTCAAAGGCTTTACTGAAGTCCAGGCAGACCACATCCACAGCCTTCCCCTCATCCACTAGGCGGGTCACCTGGTCGTAGAAGGAGATCAGGTTGGTCAAGCAGGACCTGTCCTTCATGAACCCATGCTGGCTGGGCCCGATCCCCTGGTTGTCCTGCAGTCATGTCATGACTCTTTACAATTGAAATACATCTTAATGATTGTCCTGGTTCCGGCTGGGACAGAGTTAACTCTCTTCCCTGTAGCTGGAGGGGGTGCTGTGTTTGGGGTTTGGTAATGAAAGGAACATTGATGGCCCATTGATGCTTTGGTTGTTGCTGGGTGGTGCTTGCACCGACAGCCTCCCCTGCCCTTCAAGGTGCAGGGGGACCTGGGGGGGAGCATAGCCAGGGCGGTTGATCCAGCTGGCCAGTGGGGTATTCCATACCATGTGACATCATTCCCAGCTTAAAAACCGGGGGCGGTTTCTTTTGGGGGGGGGCGGTTCGTTCGGTTTGGGCAGTTCGGGCGGTTGGTCTGGAACACGTGGGTGTGAGCAGTTGCGTTGTGTATCGCCTGTTTTGTATATTCTGCTATTGTTGTTATCATTGTTATTATCACTGTTCTACTTTGGTTTATTTCCATTATTAAACTGTTTTTATCTCAACCTGCGGGTTTTCCTCCATGTGCCCTCCCGATCCTCTCCCTCATCCTACCGGAGTGGGGGGGTGAGCGAGCGGCTGCATGGTGTTTAGTTGCTGGCTGGGTTTAAACCACGACAATAATAAAAGAGAAAGGTTATGAAATTCAGCCAGAATTCTTCTAGGTAACTCAGGACTAAATACTCAGGTAAATTCTGCTAAAGCATGGGATAGGCTACTCTTTTCCTCATATTCCCTAAATAGCAATAAGCCCACCGCTGCAGACAAGACCAGAAGCTTTGGTCAGGCTGTTTGGAAGGTGCTGCCAGCCCATCAGTGTGGGTTTGGGTGCTCTGGGTGTGCCTCACTCATGGCACTCAGGATGCAGAGGCAATATCCCGCTGCGCACCCCTATTCCTCCTCAGGTGTGGTCCCAAGGAGGTCCCAATGGCTGTGGTTCTTCAGGAGATGACAGCCTCCTTGGCACATCCAATTGGCTGCAGCCAAGCTGGAGGAGAAGCATCCAAGGTTTTATGCCCAGGGGTCTTGCACAATCAAAAGAAAATGCTGTTTTGTTTCCAAACCAGCAGCAGCAACAAAGATTAGAGCCCAGTGACCATAGTGGCGTGCTTAGTGCATATGTGTGACAAGAACAATATGCCAGTTCTTAATGAGAAGCAGAAATTTTTGGCTCTGACAGTACTGTAAGATTTTCAAGGCTTTACAACCACTTTTAACATGAGAGGAGTATGTGATGGTTTTCTTTGTCTATAGCTACAAAAGTACACACATATATCAAATGTATATGTGACAGAGGAGAAAAATGATGCATGCATAACAAAACAGACGGTGTGGTGATGACAACTTGTAGGCTACATACTGAATTTATTTAATTTAATAGACAATAGCTTGTCCTAATGTTTTAAGCCAACAAAGTCTTCCCTGGCTCCCAAATGTTTGCTAAAATAACTTTTTTTCCTTGTTAATTTCCAGTTCTTGGCTGCACTTTGTGCTAATTTCAAACATATGTCATATACAAAATATATTAATTTTGAAAGCCAAATCTGGCAGGGGATGATTGTAGAACTGGCATAGAGAGGTTTGGGACAAACAAACAGACAAGCTCAAAGCTGGCAGGATGCATTTACAATCCACAAAGTGTATTTTTTTTTAATCTTTTCCAGTCATTTCCATGTGCGCACAGGCAGGAATAATGAAGAAAAGACAAATGGTCTGTGATAAAATTTCAGTATGAAATGAAAACACCTTTAATTTAGGCATCTGCTGCATTTTAATTTATTTCATAAAAATTTAAAAAAATGAGAGTTCAATGGTTAACACAGACCTTCTGGTCCCTAAATACTATAGATAAAAATTATGGTAATTGAAATGTGATGGTGTTTATGATACATATTTACACTTCACTGGAACAATCGTTAATGGAACTAGCCATAGGAAGGCAGTGGGTTGTTATGATTTTTGCAAAAATCCTATAGATTGCTGTCAGCTGGAAACAGTTGCACTTCTTCACTTGTTTAGTATGCTGTTTTGCAGAAGTGATATCTTCTCAAACACACTCCATGAAGTATTCAAATCAGTTAAAAATAACTGAAATCTCTCTCTCTCCTCAGTCCTGATCTCTGTATGAGTTTAACCGAGAACTTACCGAATTTCACAGTCTAGGTTTTCATTTTTGCTTCTTAGAGATATTTTTAGACATGGTACTAGGTATGTGTGTTTAATTCCTAAATTACTACTCCACTTACTTGTGCACATGTATTTATTGAGCTGATTGTAGCAGTAGTACTTAGAATTGCTTAATACACATAGGTATTTTAGCACACAGAAATTTGGTAATGATGGACTTAATTCTTACAGGTAGACCTCTATTAAAAATAAATATAGCTGCATACTAAAGTGCAAAACTTCCTCAAGAGAATGCAATAATAAAGCGTAAGAGAGTACTATGATGCTGGTTTTGGCTGGGGTAGAGTTAATTTTCTTCGTAGTAGCTAGTATGGGGCTATGTTTTGGATTTTGTGCTGGAAACAGTGTTGATAATACAGGGATGTTTTCGTTACTGCTGAGCAGTGCTTACACAGAGTCAAGGCCTTCTCTGCCTCTCACCCCACCCCACCAGCGAGCAGGCTGGGGGGGCACAAGGATTTGGGAGGGGACACAGCTGGGACAGCTGACCCCAGCTGACCAAAGGGATATCCCACACCATATGACGTCATGCTCAGCATATAAAGCTGTGGGAAGAAGAAGGAACGGGGGGAAGTTCGGAGTGATGGCGCTTGTCTTTCCAAGTAACCATTACGCATGATGGAGCCCTGCTTTCCTGGAGATGGCTCAACACCTGCCTGCCCATGGGAAGTAGTGAATGAATTCCTTGTTTTGCTTTGCTTGCGTGTGCGACTTTTGCTTTACCTATTAAACTGCCTTTATCTCAACCCAGGAGTTTTCTCACTTTTACCCTTCCAATTCTCTCCCCCATCCCAACAGGGGGGAGTGAGTGAGCGGCTGTGTGGGACTTAGTTGCCAGCTGGGGTTAAACCATGACAAATAAAAGGAGAGACAAAAGAAATCTGAAGATAAGAATACAACCATAATTCTGTCCTTTTAGTTGGTTGTATTAAAAACTCAAATTATGGGAGCATTTGTTCTTCATCCTATCTTTCTACTTCTTTAGTCAGAATTTATTTTCTATTTGATTTAAGCATATGTGTTTCTTAAAGTTCTGAACTGGAACAAACAAAACTTGTTAAAATTTTCCTTGGTTGGATGTTCTGAAAATTTTTAGTAGGAAGTATTGATGATGTCAAGCATCATAAAACATATGCCTGACGTTATACTATATGAATATATTACAAATTGTAGTATAAAAGTCAAAACATAATGAAACAAAATTATGAAGTCTAAATTAACATTTTTACAGTGTGGAAACAACATTTCCTGTCATTATACAGATGAAAAGAGAATGAAAACAAATCATTTTTTAAATAAAAGAAAACTTTTCACCCTCAGAATGTTTTGACTTCCATGAGACTAAGTTTTTAGTCAGAAAACTATTCCATTCTGCAAAACAATTGCCCTCACCTCTCACCTAAACTAACCTATGATCCCCTTAGAGCCCAATGTTATGAATAACTTCTGTAGGTGGGCAATTCCAGGCTTATTTCTGCTTATAGCGGTTGATCTCCAGCTGTCTCAAACAGACACATTATTTCCCAAAACGCTGAAGAATACATCACTACAGTCCTTCTGACTGAACAAAGGGAGAAATAAGGTATGAAAGAAAGAACTGACAGAAAGATTGTCAGGCTTCTTTGATGATTGATCTTGCTGCTGAGGAAAAACAAGACTAGCCAACATTGTGACTTTTAACATAGAGAAATTTCTGCAAAAATCCTACTGGAAGATGGTAATTGGAATACAGTTACTTATTTTGGAAATCTATAAAAATAGTTACATTGCAATCAGGTACCATAGGATGGTTACTTCTGGATCATGTACTATACAATGAAAATAAGGTTATATCCCTGGACAATTTAAAAAAAAAAAAAAAAAGGGAAAGATTTAAGTAAACGTTAATACATAAAATGTATGGGATGTAGAAATAAGATTAAGACGACCTAAAAAGTGCTTCAGTGCAACTCTGGATGTTTTAAAAATCATAACAATAAAAGGTTATCCCAGCAGACTGTTGAGACAGTTACTCAGGGACATACTGCTTGGCTAAGAATAATACATATACTGGTCCTTGAACCATATCAGTGAATTGAAATAAGGCAATAAAAGTGGAATTCATGTTATGTACCTTTAACTACCCAGGAGTTTAAGCCTTTTAGACTCCCCTATACTCAAGGGAAAGAAATAGACCCCTCCATAAGGAGATTCATTCTGTCCCTCTTGGATAGCTATCCCAGATGCATGAATTGCCTCTGGAGTTTTCATTTTATCCTTTAAATATGAGAAGATAAGTTAATAAGGTAACAAGAAAAGACTAGAGAAGTAGCACAGGTCAGACTGCTGCTGAGATAAATAGAATTTCTGGAGGAATGTCCTGTCCACAGGGATCGATCATTTGCAAGCGGGGAAGAAGAAATTTACAGCCAGTTAGGAAAACTGGAGAAAAGAACTCTCCACTTGAGCTTTGCTCTCAGGACTCTAGAAATGATTTAAGTGGTTTAATATTGATTTTGTGGACTGTGGAAATAGCAATAGAATTACTCCTGACTAAACAAAAGTTTGTGCATAGACCGGTTCTCTTTCTACACATACTGAAAATGCACTTCTTCATGCCCTGATTTAGTCTGAAAACAATGTTGGGTAATGGCAAAACAGAAGGAATCAGAAGACAAAAGCATAGTGGCCAAAAGTCACTATGACAAAAGCATGAGAGGGTGGGTGAAACGTTTACTGTCCTGAGACATGGATCAATGGAAAGGACATTCAATACTCAGAATAAATATAGAGAGAGCTCAGCTATTCTTCTGTTAATTCAATGTAAGTTATTCTTTTCTATATGGGACTTATTTTTCTTTATTCAAGTTGCTTGGTGTCTTTCTTTTGCAGTTTGCACTCAGAGGTAAACAGTAATTAAATTGTATCTTCAGCAAGAGATCCAACTCAAAATGAAAAAAACAAAGTTTTTTTTTCTTTACTAGAAGGAAACCACATGAAACTTGAGAAAAGAAACAGAACTTAGCTGGCCTTGTTAATCTGACACTTCATAGAAGGAAAAAAATATTACAGAAGTCAGATTTATCACAGCTTGGATTTCAAGCTTACAGAAATTATTGGTAGTATTTACACATTTATATTTGGATAATGCGTGTCTTCTCAGAAAAGAAGTTCATAAAAATTCTGTTACACAAAAGAAGAAGAACAGAATTTTAGTTTACAACTGATTTAAAATAAGATCTTGATCCTATGGACATTTATTTCAAAAGCTTAACTTTACTCATGGGAGTGACAGTACTATGCATTATAAACAAAACTGGTAGCCCTGCCAAATATCAAGGCTGTCCAAAAATTCTCATTACTAAGCTTTTCTCATTTGCTTATATATTTGTTAAAATTTAACCAGATGGACTGAAATTTTGCACACTGAATGTCCATTGCAGAGTGATCTCTTTAGCTTGTTTCCCATCATTTCATTGAAAGAAGTTCAGACATTTGCAGTATTTCAGAGGAGACATATTCTGGTTTTGCCTTAAAACAATGGTTAACCTTCCCTTTGAGAAGCTTCATTGTCCTCTTTTTGGAGCAGATACTTGAATCTAGGGCTCTAGAAAGTTTACCATCCCTTGGAAAAGGCAGACTTTTATATTAAGAGTGTGAAGTAGTATAAGTAAGGATTGCATACTGAGTTCTAAATCTGGGAAAAAGTACTATGTGTTTAGCTTTACAGTCTTAACATTTTTCTTTCCATTAATGTTGTTCTGGTTTTTTATTAAATATGTAGAAAATGGGCTTGTGTTCAACAGTTCCATAAGTAGTTCCTAGAATGTACAGCTGGGTCTTCATGTGGGGAACCAAATATTGAGTGGGTATCTGCTTACAGATTTGCAAGATATTATTTTTCCCCTAAAACTAGTGATCTTTCAGTAATGTTAAAAAAAGCATCTGTTAATTTCATAGTCATTTAGTGCCTCATGAAAAATTACCCCCCTGACCTTATTAAAAACTCTACCTTCAAAGATAAATGCAGAACATTATACAACAATGAGAAGATAGTTCATAAAATAAAAAATAAGAATTTAGCAGTCTTATCTTTATTGATTCAGACTGAATCAATTTTTTAATCCCCTGTGAATATCTATTAAGATTAGTTAGGGTGCAAGAAAATACTGAACAGATAAAATTTTCTATTCCTTGTCAGTACCAGCGTTGTTGACAAAAGAAAGCTTTTTGACACTGTTGAATAGGTTTTTATTTGGGCAACTTTACACGCATTTAAATGTGTAATTATTTTTTTTCACGTTATGAACATATTTGACATCGATGGAAAAACATCAATAATAGAGAGCAATCAGTGATCCTGGAATTTCGAAGAGGTTTCAAGCAAAGGTGACAAGTTTTCTGCTTACCCTTTTTGCAGGTTATCCTCTTTCAGAAACCCTTGATAAAACAAATAATGTATAAATTACTTTAAAAATAAGTTAATAAAATAGTATCTTCATATAGATTAAATTAGATATGAATTGTATGTCTTTAAAGGTACAAAACATTTTTCTATGATGATGTTCCCACAACACATTATATCAGCATTATATCAAGACAACTTTCACCCACAAACTTCTGTTGAAAATTTTGACTTCTGCTGTTTCAAAGAACCTAATGAACATCTTAATACTGTGCTGTATTTGGTATATTATAAATGCAGATTACATAAGAGATTTCAATATGCATATATGTACATTATACATACTAATTTGTGCACATCTGTTCATATGTAATATGATTTAATTTGGCAGTTTCTCTTAAAAAAATATTCTACTTGGAAAGATTCTGTTCCTACTTTTATCTCTGTCTTTTTTACTCTTTCTCTTTTTTTAAAGTCTTTTTTTAAGCCAAGCTCTGTATGTCCTTAACCCAGATAGTATTATTGATGTCTGATAAATGGGAAAGGTTCTGAAACTCTCACTTGAAAATTCTGAAGATTATAATTTATTGGTTTTAATTCTTCTTTAATAAGGATTTATTTATTTAATAAGAAATATAATTTGCTACTTTAAATAAAATCAAGAATTCTGTCAACTCTTGATTTTAATTGATTTTTAAAATGCTATATTTCTGGTGGGTTTTTTATGTTCGTAAGTAGCATCTACAGCTCTTGCAATTAGCTACATGTTACGCTTATTCCTTCTGCAAAGATTTCAGCTTGCTGTGTTGCACAGGGGAATGGTGCTCCCTTTACATACTACCTGTCTAAAATATGTATTTTTGTCATTTGACTTCAAAGGAGTCAAGGATCATAAATGACTTTTACAAACTGAAGCACAGAGAGCAGAATTGACGTGACCATAGCAGAACAAGATTAGATCTCAGGACCCCAATTCACACACCATTCTATTTTAAGGTACATTGCCCAATTCCCCCTGAAATACCATTTGTTCTGAGGATTTTGCAGGGGCAGTGCAGTACTGACAGAGCAAGATTGGCACTGAGAAGGGTATTGTCTTGCTTCTCTTTTGTCCCAGGAGGAAAACTCTGGGGATTTTTCAATCATTTTTTATATGATTTTATAACATCGGGATGTGTTTCTCCCTAAAAATCTGTAATGATGTTCTTTAACTGTATTAATGTCATCTATTGTCTTTTAAGGGTGTTATTAACTTTAATGGAACTAAACAACACCTTAAAGATATACATATGCTTAAATCTCTGAAGCATCAGATCCCTGATCATCTTTAATACTATACTGATGTTAGTTAGACTAGTAGTCAGAACAACCATGTACAGAAAAATGCAAATTTCCTCCAAAACTGAAATCAAAAAGCTGTCTTGCAAATACACTTCTGCTCATTGTCTATACTTGCTATACAAAGTAAAACTAAAGAACACCAAAGAACTAATGGAAATTTTGAACAAGCCTTAATTTCTAGGGCATGCTTTTGGGAATGCTGAAATTAAAATGGTTTTGATAAAAAGTTTAGTTTGGCGGAAGCTTGCTATTATGTGAAATAGTACTAGATGAGTTTGAAACAGGCCCACTACATACAGAATGTAATTACAAGTAACAGAGTTCACTCAAATCTGCTTTAGTTTCTGAAAGAAAACGTAAGAAGGTAGAAATTTAATGGATTGTATTTTGCTTTTAGGTATAAAGCCATGGAAACTTTTCTGAGGCTGATAGGTTCATACAGTTGGATCTGAGGGAGGAATTTGACCACTGAACCTCGCCATGTACCAAACCAGTTAAAAGTATGTTTTTGTTGCATGGAAAGAAATATTTGTGCGAGCAGCGCAGGTGCTGGCTGATATTCACATCACAGTGTTGGTGTTCAGAAAGTGTACAGAAGGTGAAGAATGCTACCAAATGTGCAACAGAGGCTGTCATTGAACATGAACATTCAAAATTTTCACATGGGTTCCTACCTATATGAAGTGAAAACTACCTGTGTGTAGAGGAGGGTTCATCACTCATGAGGTTCTCTTGAACTCTCCTGAGCGTGACAGGGGAAGTATAATGCATGCAATAAAAACATCCCCTCCCTACACCCTGCACGGTGTTTGGTGGCCAGCTGGGTGCTATGAAGCAGTCTGTCCATCAAACAATACCTGGACTGGGGAACTGGTGCACTTGCTTTTGCCTGACAATTGACTGCTAGCCCCATCCCGCTTTACCAATGTGTTTTACAAGTGCTTAGCTTTTATCCTAAAAGCCGAGGTAAATGAAATCTATATAATGATCTATATAATGAGAAGAAATCCAAATTGTCATTTATTAAAACAATGGGATATTGAAAGACTTTCATTTTTCTTTGACTTCTCCAGTGTATTACATTATACTCCAGAGACTTGGGGTTTGGTAGTAAGCTTCAGTAGAGGAGCTTTTGTGGGGTCCCTCCCAGATTCTCTCCACCCTTGTTCTTGTCATCCATTAAAACATATTTGCTCAAACTAAGGTAGTAAACAGCAAACAAACAGCTGCAACAATTTAACATATCCCTCCTATTTCTCTGCTGGGTAGTAGGATTCCTGAGAGATTGGAAGATTTGTTTGTTAAAGAATTTTAAAATTTAAAGATCTGCCTTTCTTATGAAAACAAAACATTTTAAATTTCCTAGCTAAGGAAAAATGTTCCCTTCTACCCTCGAAATTTAAAGAAACTTGGCCTTGTTTCAAGTTTTTAAAAATACTTCATTTTGATGCTGATTTCTTCTAGTTCATGTATTTTACATTAAAAAAAAGGTCATTGCAAAATAAAAAATGGAAATTACAATTCCAGAGTGTTAAAACAAGGTATTTCTCAGACAAATAAATTATTTGTTCCTATGTTTTAGCTTGAAACAAAATTTTGATACAGTATCTGTGGCAATCCACTCCTGTAAAGTACTCTGATATAGCATTCTGTAGAAGATTTTTGTCTAACTTTTCTGTTGAGGTAAATATGGATAATACTTGTTTCTCCTCCAGTATGTTTTTAAAAATTATTATCCATATGAAAATTATCACATTTATGTTATGTATACATGCTGAACCAAATATTTTTCAACTTTTCATCTACTGTAGACAATATTGTTTTGAATATTTCTGAAATGCTCCATTGTCACACAGATCACCTTAAAATTTTCCACTTCCCATATGAACACTGAGAATGAACACTTTAAATAATCTGGATTCATCCTCTAGCTTCAAGGAGAAATAACAGCTGTTCCAGACATTAGTCATTCCTAAAAAGCAATAGATTATGCTTAGCTTTTATTCAAAATGTGGAACTCCCTGTGAGTCACATTTATGCCCTGCTGCTAGAGTGGAGGCAGAATAAACGTTCCTTATCAAACAGGTAAAGGAAAAAGAAAAGCTTTAAAAGTTTGAGAACAAAGAGGGAGCAGATTTCTGTATACAATGAGTGTGTTTTACTTCTGATTGTGGTTTAGGGTTGCCAGTTTTCAATTAGAAACATTGTCAGGTCATTGAACTCCAGAAAAGTATCTGTTTTCTTCAAAGTGAGTAGAAAAGTCTCACTCTTTCTCCTGTTATAGTTCATACAAGGAAATGGGTCAAAGAACTAAAAATTCCAGCTAGTGTGCAAAGGTGTGCTTTTATTATGCTTGTATTTTTCTGACACGATCTCAGTGCAATGAGTAAGGAATTTATATGAGAACTGAGGTCACTAAATCTATGGCAGTTTTCAAGTTCTACTTTAAACGCTTTCATGTGTTTGTCAGAATTTGGGTTGCTTAAGAAATAACTGGAAAGGAAATAATCAAGGACATGATAGGTCTCTCCAATTTCCCCCCCTCCCTTGCTTTCCTTCCCCTTCTGGTGTTGGGATTTCTTTCTCTTCCTTACCCTATTCTGCTCTGTAGTCTGCTAATGTTGACCACTTCCTTAACTTTTTTTTCATCCTGATTTTTTCTGATTTTTTCTGGCTACCATTCTCTGTGTTTAATAGTTTCTTGTCTACTAATAGTTCTAAGGTAAAAAACTATTCCTCTGGACAGTAATAGGGATGATGTTATTTCATATATGGTCAACAGTTGCGCCTTAGTTTTAAATAAACAAAGGATGTTGGAGCGAAAATATAAAGTGTTACACTGGCTTTCTTGCCATATACAATTTATGCAATATATGCATTTTGATGAATTGTATATATGCTATAGACAACTATGTACAATTATAGTAGGTATTATATCCATACTTGTATGCATATATTAGATTTGTTGTGTGGGCTGTTTGAATGTATGAAATATATTCATATTTGTGTAAATAGATACATCAATAACAGCAATTATATATTTGTCACAGAAATTAAAGCGTGACCATGTTCAGAAAGTGTGCAAAACCTATTTCTATATTTGTTTAGGTGTCAGTTGTCATGGTACCCTGAAGAGTTAGTCTAGAAGCTCAGAATGACCATAAAAACATAATTATGGGAAATATACTTAAGCTATACAGGATCCTGGGAAGTTCATTGTTGTTTTTTGCAGGGATACCACTTATATGAAGCTCCCATAACTCAGATGCTGAAAGGTGAAATAAAGCTGCAAAATACCTGTTAACATTGGTCACCTGCATTTGGTCTTCACATGAATTTCCAACTCCAKGATGGCTGCAGTAAGTTTTACACCTTCATTTCCTCTTCTGTGGCTATGACATTATTGGATACCACTTTATGAATTGTTCTGCTACTATCTCACCCATTTAAACTTTTATTTTGGGGGTACAGAAGACACAAACATGCACAGGTTTCCCCTACAGGATTTTATTCAAGTTAGATTTAAGACTAGAGGGATGCAGTATTATTGCTAAATGTACTAAGAATTGCTGCAAAGCTGTTAGCAGTGAGATAAGAAACCCACAGAAAACTGTTAAAAAAAAATCTACCAAAAATGTCAAGAACCTTAGAGTCCATTTAAAATTTCATTTTGAATACTGCTTTTATGCTATTTTTTGTGTGCCTGCACCACAGTACTACTTCAAACATGAATATATGCATTTAAAAATCAAATGAGGGGAAAAAGCACATAAAAAGTCAAATGAAAAATTGAAGCACAAGAAAGTTTTATTTAATGTCATTTGAAGTTCATTGACTGTAAAGTTACCATTGGCTACACAATACCTTCCATCAAACTTTACCTCACTGTATGTGTCACTAATAAACACAATATAAAATCGTCACAACTCCTATAAGGGAGAAATCATCACAGACTTAGTAAAGGTTGTTAATAATATTAACTTCAATTTATAATAAGTAAGAGAGAAAAAGAGCCCTGTGATTGAAAGTCTACATCTTGTAGATGTTCTATATTTAAGCATTTCATGTGAGGATATGTCATGACTGAGGAAGAAACCCTGCTAAAAAAGCATGATTTTCTGTGCTCTGATTACAGTTCAGACCAGGTTTGAAAAGACAACCTGAAAAGATGAGATCAGATCAAAATTCAGTGGGATCTTTTACCCTGTCTGATCACAGTTTTTAACTTTCAGAAAGATTCAAGAATTGTCTAAAGCGAGCTTTGGCTATTTGTAGGAGGAAAGGAGAGGAAGAGGAAGGAAAAAGAGAGAATGAACAGTGGCAGTTATATAGCAAAAATAAACCGATATGGTTTTGCTCACATAAATATCTGCTGTGCAGAAGTGGAAGCGGGGTTCCCCTGGCATTACAGCGCAAACACAAAAAACTACAGATCTGAGTGTATTTGGATTACAGCTTGATTTACAAAACTAGACAGACAAAAAGAATGTGATTACAGTATTATTGAGTAGCAAATGGAGGGACGCAGGGACAAGACTATTTAATGCTTCAGATTAGCTGAGAAACAAAGTTGCTCGGTTTGTGAAGCATCAAGCTTTTGGGGTGATGGATACTCACTTGCTTTAGCGGGAAGTGACCTTCCAGGCCTGCATGCTGGCTGGTAATGKGTTTGCCATACTTACACATGCTTGTAACTACTTACTGTGTGTGTGTTTGACAGAGAGTTCATATGGACTAATGAGAATGTATTTCTTTTCAATACTTTCCACCATAAAATCATTGTTTAGAGAGCATTTCCCTGAGTAATCATTACTTTGTTATTTTGAGTTGTAACTAACTCAATTCTCTATCCAGAAAAAGAGAAGGCATTGTATATTTTTCAATGCACTGGATGACACATAATTTTCCCTACCTTGGACAAATTTCCCGTGGATCAAAAATTGCTGATCTGAAAAGAATAAAGAGGATTGGGACAGGCCTTTTTGCTGGAGGTGAGAGGTCTGTGGTGCACTTGTTCGTGTCAAACTCCAATGAAATGATATTAAATGCTCTTTTAAAGGAGGGTAAGAGCAATAGCAAGACAAGAGTGGAAGAAAGTATGTCAACTATGTCAGGTTTTGCTCTTCTTATTTCTGATTCCATAGATATCTGGTGTAGATGACAACCTGAGTCAACAACCAAAAGATAAAACGAAATATCAGTGTTCCAGGTGTATACAACTAGTATGTTAAATAGCTGAGCTCTCTGGAAACCATACCTTTAACAGTCACTTTACTGGTGTGGAGTTGGGAGGCCATATTTTCTTTCCTTCACAGCTGTGCATTTGCCTTCTCTCATATCCTGTAAAGGCATGATAGACTAGACAGACAATATTAGGCAAAAGTATTGTCAGTTTTCAGCTGAATTCAGGTTTAGATTTCAGGCATCCAGACAAACATTCAAAGGGTTTGGTTCAGAATGTTGTCAAAGTGTAACATCAGCAATAGTCAGGGTAAAGAGGTTCAAGTTTATCCTTAATTCTCAGATTATTTGGATACCAAATGTTAGAGATATTTGATTATGTTGCATATATTCTGCTTGGAATTGTGCAAATGTTTAGAAAATCTGGTATTAAAGGCTTGATACTTTTCAAGTCATGTTATTTCACCTCCTGGGAGCACTGGTGTGTCGTTTTTATGTATTGTACATTGTTCCACAGGTCCAACAAACATATTTTAACATTTTTTTTTCTTTAAAATAATTCTTCAAAATTTCCTTGGAAAGGGATTTTTGTCATTTGTTTTAAGATGACACAGTTATAATGTTGTATATATCCTGCATCAATACACAGTGCATTTGTTTTTTCTGAACAGTACAAATGATTCTGAGTAGTTTGTGTGAGCTGATTACACCAGAGTTTCAAACTCAAGGGGGCCTACAGTATGTGTGACATATTACAAATAAAAGGTGGGAGGCCTGTATTTATAATTTCAGCTGTTGCTGAAACACATTACAGTAGATGAAACTGCAAAATGATTAACTGACAGTGGGAAGTATGACATTTATTTAAATCTAGTATTGTATTCACAGTTGCCTTGCACAGGGACTTTGATGCATATGCCAAGTTTATAATAATAACACTCTTAAGGTCCATTTACTACAAGGCTGAGCAGTCACAGTTCCTGTTCAGTTTGCATCAAACTCAGTTTTTCTACCAGCAGTGAGAGTATTGACATTGCTGACACTATGAATAGAGAGTCCTGCTAATTGCTCATAGGCATTTTCATCAGTCTTGTCTTAAAGCAGAGAGGCTGTTCAAAGACTGGCAGTCATAGGATGTGGATACATAAATGTGAAACTTGGTATATGCAACAGATGCTGTAAGTTAGGGTGAATAAATGTAAGTTAATTCTAAAAAGGTATCATGGTGTGCAAAATGTTTATAGTTGATTATTTCATTATACTTACACAAAGAGTGAGACTGACACTCATTTCCTGTTCAATCCATACCAGATTAAATTGCTTTGGAAGACCCAGAAATTCACGAAAGTGAAAAATAAGACATCAAGCATTATGCTTGTTAATGAATCCAGAATTGCAGTTAGTTCAATATTGCCTTATTTTATATTGCTTAGCCTGAATTTCCAAACATCCCCCTCTTAGGAAACCCCAAAATAAATTTGGCTTAAAAATACTAAATTTTATAAATAACTGATTGGGCGTCTTTGCTTATTTTTTGACTCGTAACTTCTGACATTAGCTTTTTGAACTTTTATCCATAACCTTGAAAGCTAGCAACTTGTTATCTTTCTAAGCCATGGTTCTAATATAACAGACTTTTTTTATCGTTCTATATGAATCTGGGGTTTAAAAGCACCTCAGTGCATTACAGCACTAGATAGGATGATGACCTGACGATGAGCTGTCCATGAGTTGGTAACACTGTGTATGTAACCTGCAGTGTGAAGCTATGTGAACAGAGGCACAGCAGCATGGTAGTTCACCAAATGGTACAGCAATGGGTTTATCGTGAGCTACAAGATGCTTAGGGTCCTCCCAATGACACCTGTGAGCACACTCCCAGTGGTGGTTCCCCCACCTCTAAATCTCTGTTATGTGGGCCTGTCTCACCCCATGACCCACCATGGATGGAGGAGACAGCCTAAGGACAGTGATTGTTGTTAGATGTTTTTGTTGCAGGACTGAAACTTTTAAACAGCACACAATGGAATAACTATTTTAGGCAATCCTTATACTTTGGATATTAACACATTTATTTACAGGTGTATTTCTACAAAGAACAGTTGTTCTCAAAACCTTTGTGTAAACAAAAACCTGTTCTGTGAGCATTCCTGAATAGGAAGCATAAAAGGGCCTTGGACAAAATGAACACGTAGCCAAAAATGAAATGCCTGTTTACTCAGTATTCCTAAAGAGCTACTCAAATCTAGAAATGCAGGCACATGGCATCAAAATAAATGCCAGTTTTACAATATTCAACCAGAGAAAATGAAAGGTTAGGTAAGAAAGAGCATGCTCAGGTTTGTTGTGGTTTCAGAGGTAGTCACTTCTCTTGGCTGTTCTGCCAGATTAGATAAACAGAGATGTACAGGAAATCTTATAAGAAAGCCTTATCTTTAGATTTTCAGACCAGAGAGGTTTGGATAAGCTTTGAATGAACATTTAACCTCACCAGACATCTGAATCCAAGCAAAATGCTGAATCTTTTGAGGTTTACGTATCATTACATACAAATACAGGCATAGGAACTTGTTGGATTAATATGGATACATGGCTTCTAATATTTACACTGATTTATCAGCATGTCAGGAAACTGAGAAGTGGCACATCTTTTCCAGAACTACTAACCTGACTACATAGCACAGCTATCTGTTGTTAAGGGGGGTGTTGAATCTTAGGTAGTTCTTATACATGCTTACAACATCTAGGAGCTGTTTTGCAAATTCATAAGAAAAAAATTCTGCCCGATTTTCATCCTAAATAATTTTTATTCTACAGATACTCTAGAATTTAGGTGTCACTGGGAGTGAACTGATTTGAGCTGAGTCAATAAACTATTGTTTATTTTTATCCTGAAATGTCTTTCCTTTTTTAAACCATAACTATGATTTCTTTACTAACATACTGTTGATTTAACTGCAGTTTAATTAAACTGCTTTCCTACACACTGTACTTGTCCAGACTGTTAACCACTATGTGATTTAAAGTACAAATACAAATTTAAACAGTCGTGCACAATTACCTTTCCAGAATCTTTTATGTTGTAAACACAACATATGTATTCCACATCAAAGCATAAACCTGAATAGTGTAAGTTAGTGATGGATAACAACTGACAAGTACTAGTTGGGAATCAACTGGTTTGATGCTTTATTCTTGTCTTACATTAAACTCATCTAATCTAATAATAGTTGCATCACCAAAAGATGTTTCTTTTCAGTTTGAATGTGGATTTCAAATGTACTTGAATTTGTCTGCTTGAGAAATTTGCTGTTTAATCCATCAGAAGCAGGAAGGTATTAGTAGTCTAATAAAGGCATGGAATTGTGACATCGTGAATTATTTGGTATAAATTTACACCATGCTCTAAGAATTGGGAATTAAGCTCTCTCAGTAAAGCTTAGCTTCGGTGGATCTCATTGTTTTCTATGCAGTTTCTTCCTTTTGGTATCACAGCTAACGAAATCATTGTGCCTGACTGCCTGTTGAACTACAGTAATTGTCCTAGGTGTTTCCAGTTCTAAAGAAACTCACCTATCACAACCGCTCTGCACCGACCTTTCAGTCTCTAGCAAAGGAAAGCTTAAGAATATGAGAAGAGACAATGATGGAAAACTCTGTATTACAGCTCTCCAGGAAAGAAGCTATTTGTGAATTGCAGTGGATCATGCCAACTGAAGAGACACGCTTCTCCACATCAATATTTTGCAAAGCAAAAAGGTAGTTTAGCAAATTGTCTACCTAGACTTACATAAGGCGTTTGATATGGTCCTCCACAACATTCTTTCTGCTCACTTGGAGACATATAGGATGGATGGATGGACTGTTAGATGGATAAGGAATTGGCTGGATGGCCACATCCAAAGAGTTACAGTCAACAGCTCAATGTCCAAGTGGAAACCAGTAATGAGTGGTGTCCCTCAAGGGTCTATACTGTGACGAATACTATATTCTCATCAATAACATAGCTAGTGGGATTGAATCCACTTTCACCTGAAGACTGAGCCAAGAGGAGAAACCTCATCTATTTTTTAAAATGATGAGATTATCTTTCCCACCCTCACACTAAAGTGTCTGTAGAGAGTCATCAATAACACTCTTAAAAGCTAATGTGTCTTATTGATCTCTGTTCATGTACCATTGAAATAGAAACTCACCTGTGTTTCATTGTTGTTTGTTGTAACAAAGTACAACCTTTTGATGACATCAGTAATAGGAAAATGTCATGTAGCTCCAATTGTGAGGTACCCGTTTACCAGGGTAAAAATGGCTCATTTTTATAAGGAACAAAGAGATTGAAAGAAGCAGTTGCAGAGCAGAAAGAGGAGGTGACAGCAAGCCTTAAGAGTACTGTTATCTAGTGGTCATGTCTTGTTTAGGAATTTCTCAATTTGTCTGTTAAACAAGAAAAGTTGTACATGTTTCACAAATAAAACAGGCAAAGATCAGTTCAAATAAAGGTAAGAAACTCATCAGAGGTAGGAAAAAACACCTCCTCCCCAAAGAAACCTAAGATTAGACAACCTTGTTCAAGGTTGTGATCTATCTAACTTTAAGGCAATGTGTTAAACAATAAACTATTTCTTAAGTGCTCTAGAACAGGTTCTAAACCACTGGTGCAGTCAAATTAGTTTCAGACCAGGTGGAAGCACCGTGGCAATAGAAAGGGAGTGACTTAGAGTGAGAAGCTTTCAGAAATTTGCCAAAGTTCCGTTTTGGCTGACTGCTCCTAGAAGAAGCAGCTGACGTGAGTGAGAATGGAGTTACTGCAACCAAAATTGCTTCTGAAAATCTTGTCCTTAATTTATCTAATCTGTTAAAATAACACCAAAAGGAAAATTCGAATGAAAAAAAAAATCTGGCTTTTTGACAGAATGTTAGTTGTCTGGGACTATCAAATAATAAAAAAGAGGAGTTAATCTGAGAATATCAGTCGTCTAACTCCATTTTAATTGCAGTAAATCATAGACTATACAATTAGTTGAAGAGTACATATTTTAATGGTACTATCACAATTATAGGGTTATATAGTTGTATCTTATAAAAAATAATATGTTATGATCATGATTGACAAACATGATTCATACTTTTGCTGGGTACTCCAATAAATGTTTTTCAGAAAACAAAAACACATGATTGTGACTAAGCAGTAACATAATTCAGAGGCCTGCTATAAATCACAAGATAGTCCTAAACATACTTTAAGAATACTGAAGAATATAGCTACTCATTTTTTTAAATTGTTATTATTTTTTAAATTACCTATTTCTTCAAAGTATTTTGGACACATTACAGCTGGAGACCAATTTCTACAAATCAGTAAGAATTTTACTCAAAAGTTCTGAATGCATTCTTTATTTAAATGTCAGTGGTTGTTAAAAAATGTCAAGTAAACATTGTAATATAGAAGCCTGCAACCAAATAAAATTTGAAGATATTTACTGTTCCCTCTTGATTACAAAGTCGTAAGAATTCACATTTCTATGGTTTAATGTTTTGAGTTCTTTGATTAACTTTTGTTGTATATTAATCATATTAAAAATACGCATCTCTTCAAAGTCTTTTAAAGAAAAAAGACCCAAAATGAAACCTATGTGAGATCTCCTATTCCTGTTAGTAGCAGCAATGTTCCTTGGCACAGTTCTAGCCCCTTTTAAGTTGATGAGTTGGTCTTACAAGTTACTTCAGTGCAGCATGAATGCTTGTGCAATATTATTATCATCCAAGTCAAATGTCTACCCCTTTTGCTGAAGACTTTTGCTTTCTTCGTTGTCACTCACCTTTTTTAAAACTGTATCCAGAGGTTAACTTTTAGCATATGAAGTTTAGAAAATAGTATTCCTACTTCTGTCAGACAACGGTCACGTATCTGGTAAACTTTTTTTCTTTTTTCCTCTTTACAGTATGTAAGGGGAATTTTGGAGTAAGAAACAGGAAATGTCACCATAGTTTTGGGAATAGGCTGAATTGCTTATTTTTGATATATAAACAACATTAAAAGAGTTTTGGAAAGCACAGGCATGTTTTTAAAAATGCACCTTCCCCATGCGACT
This sequence comes from Oceanodroma leucorhoa, assembly GCA_030449065.1. NCBI lineage: Eukaryota > Metazoa > Chordata > Aves > Procellariiformes > Oceanodroma > Oceanodroma leucorhoa. Next base: position 345,063 of record JASVER010000229.1, on the reverse strand, counting down.
TATTGACTTATTAACTTTTAGACTATTGCAGCGGATTCTCATTTCCGTGACACCTTGAATGTCATTATGAATTTTTTTAAAGTGCAAGTTAAGGACCAGCAGAAGGAACAATTCAGTGAAATGTTGTACCTTCTATTTTATACACAGGATTTGATAATCGTACTGCAGCTGCCCATTTTGTACATTAATCTATTGTACTTTTGCTTCATCACGTTTACAAGTTCTGTTTTATTGAGCCTGCCTGGCTACAGAATACTAAGTGGATTTCAAAGTGGGATAAATTTGTAGGTTTAGTAGCCAATTCTGTAGCAATCATCAATAATTCTTTCTCTACTGTGAACTACAAGGGTGGGGAACTTGTTACCCAGAGGTTGGATACAGCCCCTGATTGTATTTTCTCAGGCCCATTGCCATCTCTTTTTATGTACATTTATTGGCTATTACTGGAGCATTTGTTAGTGACTCTAAAATACCTTTCAAAGGCTTATTTGGCCCTGAGCAGCGGGAGGGTTCCACCTGCCCACCCTCTGGTAGTATCAAAATTAGTATCAAAAATTAAATGAGAATTGAAAAAAAGAATTCAATTAGTGGAGGAGGATCAAATTACAGTGAACTTCCCTCCTGGGTTCACTGCCCATAATAATGACTTTATTTGGAACAAAATTATTGAAAAGTGCCATTTTAAAATATGCCCTGTGCCTATTTCAGTGTCAAGTTGAAGCAGATGCTTTGTGGAATGATGGGATGGTTGGAGTGGATGTATTTGAGAGTCAGAGATATGTTCTTAAGATGAGCCTTGAGTGTTATGAAATTTAACTGGTAAGGCAGCTTCCAGTCTCTTTGAACACATTCTCAAAAGTCTTACAACCTATTTTCAGGAGAGGCAGCAATCTCTCAGAGGGACCATGCGGTCTGAGCCTCATCCAGGCGCTGCCTCCGAGGCAGGAAGCCGGGCATACTTTACAACCCCTGCAAGCAACTTCACAGAGATTATTCCTGTGCCTACATGATTCTTTCTTACATGAACCTTTCTCTTTTGTTCTTAAAAGAAACCCAATCTGCCAGCTGGGTTCCTCAGAACAATTTTGGCAATAAATCACAACTAGTGTGTGAGCGCTTTCCTTCACTTGTAGAACTACTTCGTGAGGCAAATATAATGCAAGTAGGCTGGCTGCAGATAAAGTTTGTGTTGTATTGCGAGAATTCTTTGAAACATTAATGAAATTATCTGTAAAAGACCACAGTCTGGCCTTCTTCCAGGCAGTATTTTGATCTAGCATAGAGCAAGCTAAATTTAAGAAAAGAAAAAAGAAATTCAGGCTTTTGTTATCTGCCTGGGCATCTAAGCATGACTTGCCCCTGTTCCATCAGTCCTGTTAAAGGGTCACATTAATCTTTCCTACTTGCTCCTGATTACTGATTTGTACCTACTCCTTTGTGTAAATGTTAAGAGATAGACATAATACAATAAAAGAAAAAGACATTAGCTTCATAATTCCAAGAAAGACATGTACATTCCCCTTGATTTTTTTTTTTTTTTTTTTTTTTTTACATAGACAAAACCAGAAGATAGTAGGGTGGATTTTTTTTTTCTCAGTTCCTCTGGAGTGCCTACATGTCTGCTCTTGCATTAGAAAATGTGTAGTGAAAGATATTCATACCTGATTTTTACCCAGCATATAAAATAGACAGGCCTTCACTTCCCCATAGATATTCCATGGCAACATTGACCTGCATAATCCAGTGTTTGGTTGGGACTTTACTATCTCTTCTTGATTTGTCTGCATGCTGTTTTACTAGGCAATGATCCTTGAGAGAAAGGAGAAAGGCTTAAGCCATCTTCTTAAGCCATAATTCATTGAGTTCAATTAAAAACAAGATTAAAAACTATAAGAAGTGCAGTGCCATTTTTAATTATGTATCTCACTTGTGTATATCTTTTCAGGAGTTTACAAATTCGAGATGAGATCTCTCTGCTGTCAGTGCCATTGTGTACGTAGATTCAGAATAACAACCTTGGGTTGCACCAGGCCTTGGGCATTTAGAAAAATTAGTAGACAGTTTGATATATCTCTGCTTGAACATCCAGGTCCTAAAATTTAGCACATTTATTCCAGTAGGTCTATTAATGGTTCCTCTTCCATTATCCTGCTGGGGATAGTGGTCACATGGTCTTTTTTCTGTTTTATTTCTGGATATTGCTAAGAATATGTCCCAACTCCTGAATGGACTCAGAGCTTTAGCTTTAACCCCAGTCACACTGTGATAAGGCCAAATTAAGCAGCATTGTCAGATTTGGGAGACTGCCATGTAGCTTTAAGATACAAGTGAGCTCTAAACCAGTGATAGCAGTACCAGCCTGAGTAGACCAGACCATCGTTCACAACAGGCGAGCTGACTCAGCAAAGAAGTCGCCTTTGCTGTACTTAGCACTGAGATTCAAAAAATGCAACCAAGCTTTCATTTGTTAGCTGTTCTGTGGTAACTGTTTGCACACAGGTAGTCCTTTGCAACTGCAGAATAATTCAGTTCAGCTTAACTAGGCTAAATCAGCTTAGACCACGTCTTATTTGCATGGGCTGAGAGCAGGCAGAAAGGTGGCTGCCTGCTTGGCAGGCTTGGCTGATGTGAGCTACACGTTGTCTCACCCCTCAGTTATCAAAATGTACCCAACATTGCTGTATTTTTATGTGATTTTCTGTAGCTAGGTTTTTTCCGCTACTAGCTTTTTGAGTTGTGTAACAATATCTTCTAAAATAACTGCCTTGATGTAGCACTGCGGATGATTGGACTAATTAAAATGCAATTACCAATTTTCTCACCTTGATGAGTGCATTCAGTTTTGATTAACTAATTTGAAAAAATGTACTGGAAAAATAGAAAAGAGAAGATAAAAATATTGAGAAGAGATGTACAGTGGAAGTAGAAATCTAAAAAGAATTTTTTGCTGTTTTAATTTGGAAATTAAACTCATTAGTAAGAAAGACACTCATATATGTTAAGTAGGATAAAGAAGATCAAGAGGAGTTCAATACAGGAATGATATTTTATTTTCTCTGAATACAAAACCTAAACCACTTTCAGTAAATTAAAATGCAAACTACATATATATTTCAGTATAGTTTTAGGTGATACCTTTATCTTCTGTGGAAGTCATTGCCACAGGAAGTTACTTATGTAAATAAGTATTTGCAGAAATGTGCACTGGATTTAGACTAGCTTTGATAAAATTACAGGAATTACCATCTTCACGCTTTAAATCAGAATTTGAGCACCTCACCTCTGCAGAAAACTTTTTCCTGTGCCACACTACTGCAAAACTAGTTACCTTCTGTTATGCGCATACCTCTCAGATATTTATAATTAGTTTGAGACCACCAGATCACATGAACCACTATTTTTTTAAGGTTATTGGCAGATTCATTGTTGCTAAATTATTTAAATAATAAAGTCAGAGGCAGCTAATGCTATGGGCCATGACAGCCAGTAAAATAATTGATTAAAATATTTAATAAGCTTGTTTGCAAGATGGAACTCTAGATGGAGCAGTTCCCTTTGTTTGAACTTGCTTTGCTGGGCTGATAATGATTTCACTAAGTTAGTAACTATTAGACAAATGACTGGAAGAAATATGACAACATAGTTCTGTTGAAACATTAAAAATTAGATTGGGTTTCCTTAAAAAGAAGGTTGTGTATTAGTATAGGAGGAAAACTTGCAGTGAGTGTTCACTTTCCCAAATTTATTATTCGCGATAATGGCAAAAGATATTTTATGAAATAACAAGATTGTATAGTGCAGCAAAAATTAATACAATATTTTTCGTCAACCTTCTTGAATATATGATTTGCTCTAATGGTAAAATAACATTTAGAAAAGAGAAATATGGAAAAGGCCTACCTAAATACTGGAGTTATGGGAATTAAACTGCTCTGCCATGTGCCAGTGGTATAGGTATTACCAGATTCATTTAAAGTGCCTCAAAGCTCTGCTTGTTGCACTGTTTAGAGGGAAGCTGCATGTGGTCAACTTTCACTCCTATCTCATTAGAGAAAGGTAGAGGGTTGCCAGTGGCCAGGCTTTCCCATCTAAGTCCTTGTCACAATCAAAATGGCCAGGAAAATAGAACCAGTTATCTCAGAGCATTCTGCTCGGGCTTCTGGAACGACTATGAGGAGCATTTTCAGTCGCTTAGCACCGTGAATACTACCACTGTTCCCTCCCTAGCGTACTTCCAGAGAAGTAGTCCCATTCATTTAGTTTTTCTTCCTCACCCCAATATTTGTAACAGTCCAATCACTGCAAAATTAAAGATGCAAATTACAAAAACCCAAGAGGAGTAACTTCCTTTGGTCCAATTGCCTCTGTTCTCCATGCAAAGGAGAAGTGAAAGAGTAGATTCCACTTCAGCTCCTTTTCCTAATAAACCCCCTCCCAGAAAATTAGATGCCAAAGAAATGGCCTTTTACACATGATCTTCCCAAACCAGAGTGGATGCTTGAGGTAAAGCTGTGCACATTAGCTTAATTCTCCTTCCCTTTGGAATGAGACTTAAAGGTAAGTGGGCCTTGGAGTCCTACCTTTTGTTAATGGCCATTCCTCATTTTGAAACTAGCCTCAAGCTACCTGAGCAAAATAGTATCTAATGTGCAGAAAGACTAGATGATGGGAAGTTAAAAGAATTTATTCCATAGAATATATAGTTCTTTGCACACATAAAGTAATAAACACTACAAAAAGGAAGGTTTTTGTGCCTATATGTAAATATCTGCAATTGAGAGAATGACAATGATAGTTCTTCTTGCTTTTCATTTTCTTCTCTCAGCCATTTACACAGTCAGTATCATGGGCCAAGTTTCATTAATGGAGACTAAAAAGAGATGACTAAATTACAGGACTTCATTTATGCATTTTTAAACTCTGTTTTAACAGTCTGTGACTTTCTGTACTCTCCCTAGATCTTCATCATATACTACTAACAAGTATTGTAATGTTATTATAAACCTGTGTCGTGGTTTAACCCCAGCCAGCAACTAAACACCACGCAGCCGCTCGCTCACCTCCCCACTCCGGTAGGATGGGGGAGAGGATCGGGAGGGCACACGGAGGAAAACCCGCGGGTTGAGATAAAAACAGTTTAATAATGGAAATAAACCAAAGTAGAACAGTGATAACAACAACGATAACAACAACAATAACAGAATATACAAAACAGGTGATACACAACGCAACTGCTCACACCCACGTCTTCCGAACGAACCGCCCGAACCGCCCGAACCATGCGCCTCCCCCCTCCCCCCCCCCCCAACGAACCGCCCCCGGTTTTTAAGCTGGGCATGATGTCACATGGTATAGAATACCCCATTGGCCAGCTGGGTCAACCACCCCGGCTGTGCTCCCCCCAGGTCCCCCTGAACCTCGAAGGGCGGGGGAGGCTGTCGGTGCAAGCACCACCCAGCAACAACCAAAGCATCAATGGGTCATCAACATTCCTTTCATTACCAAACCCAAAACACAGCACCCCCTCCAGCTACAGGGAAGAGAGTTAATTCTGTCCCAGCCGGAACCAGGACAACCTGGAAGCAACTTCCAGACTCATGTATTTTATCAGAATGGATTTCAATATTTCTCAACCACTGTAAATTGATATCTAATGTGACATTGACTTTCTTCAACAATATTGCTTCCCAACTTCTCGTGAAAAATTATCTTACTTCATAACTTTTTTGCAACATAATTTCCTAGTATTTCATGTATTCCTTCTTATATGCATTTTGTCTGCTGTTTTCCCCCATATTTAACGGTTTCCCCCTTCCCTCTTTCCCATTCCATCCTGCCAATCAAATGATATATATTCTGCCTCCTTCAGAATTTTTTTATACAAAAAATGTTTAAAAAAATTAACTGTTTAAAAGGGAAAAAAGCCTTTCTAATGTGTTAAATGAGAAGGTTCTTTAGGGTATGACCTATTAATATTCCTCTTTGATGGTTTAAACCAATTGGCTTTCATTCTGTCCTGCGTGACAGCACACTACAGGCATGTATTCATAGGCTGTTAATAAATGCCCCTCTGAGATTTTTCTGCTAAACTGTAAGCCTTCAGTAGAGTACATATTCAGGAAAAGAATAGGACTTGCTGGGCCCCTGGCAAAAAAATGCCGCATTAAATGTGGAAGGACAAGATGCTGAGCCACATTGCTAAATGTGATGCTTTGACAGAAAACAATCCATGGGATACCTCTGTTTGCCAGTGGTTGGAGGTCTGGGTCAAACAGAAATATTCTCTACCTCTCTCATGATCTAGGTGAGTCTTGTCATTATAGATGAATAAATTATATGACCTGACTCTATGATTTCAGCACATTAGTCACTCCACATTCATATGCAAGATAAAATAAAGTGGGACACACATTTTCTAATTGGGAATTTCTAAATCAATATTCATTCTACAAAAGGAGCTATGTTAACAAATTAATATGGGTGGTTGGCAGAAAGCAGAATTATGCCTGGAAGAGCTTACAAATCACAAAGGAAAGCAATCACTTAATTTCTGTTGAGTGAGTAGCAGGTAGCAAGGCAAACACCGCACTGTACCAATTTAGATGTGATCAGAACAAGGCAAAAGATGAGAAAGATGCATGTGGTTTAATGAAAGGTTATGAAATACTAGAACATTAACTCTAGGGTAAATAAACAGTGGATTTTTCTCAGAACACAGTACCTAACATCAGACCAATCGCAATACATAGAATAAAATTATTGGCCAGTTCCTTTGGAAACAAGTCACAGTTTTGCCATTAACTTCAGTGGCTGTGAGTGGGGTATCTTTACTGAATTTATGTATACTACACAGCTGTAGAGTCAAATCCACAGCTGAAAAGATCAGTCTAACTCTGCTAAATAAATTAAATCCAGTGAGGATCTAACCTGAGAGGTGACTGAAAATGTTGGTTCATAGACACAGATGTCTCTTGCACTGTTCATACATACGGAGAAGTCCATATTGAACCATTAAATCTCCATTAATAATCAAATTAACTATGAGCTGAAGATTCAGAACTTCCACAGCTTGAGTCCTTCAAAAGTCTCTTTGTTGTAAAGCGGTGTGTGTTGCCAAAGTTATTTACCTGTTCCTTACACTCACACAGATAGTCATTTGTACACGTGGACTAATATACCTTTTCTTAGTTCTGTAAGGTTTTTAACTAAAAAAGAAATTAAAAAAAAGGAACACTTTATGATAGGGTCAGGCTCCCAGAGCTGGGAAGAAAAACACATTTTCAGAACACATCTAAATCAAGTTTAAGTATTGATTTAAGGTTTAGAATATTATTATTCTTTCACTGAAACAATATCCAGTTTTCTAGTGAAGGTCCCAATTTCACATGAAGTCATTGAGATTTAAAATAATTTCCTGAAGGAGAATCTAGTTTCCATTGTTTTATTTTAGGGCTCACAGAATCCTCTAAATAATCACTTCATGAAACACATAGTAGTACTCTTTAAAAGTGAGGCCTGCCTCTTAAAAACAGGCCTATTTTCATTGCAGTGGTGTTTCTATGCATGCTTCTCTCTCACAGCACCGAAGTGTGTATAGGATTTCTCAAGGACAAATGATGTAAAGAACAGCAGCATTGTTAATTTGAGGGTTATGGATAAGGATTCCTAAAATCAGCCAACCATCTAAGAGACCTCTCACTAAACTTTCTCAATAATTCTCTCACAAAACACTTTCAACACACAGAATATACTCTAAAAAAACCCAATGCGCTCCTTGAGGCCATATTACAGTAGAAACAGAGTATAGATGTTTTGTCTGAGCACGAGCAGGCATAGTTCAAAGCAAGAAGGTAAAATGCATCATAAACAAGCCTCAGTTTTCATGCCTTCCTGAGTCCAAATCTCTGATGAACAACTCCCTGTACGTTCAAGTTGTAAAGGTGTTGTTATAAAGGAAAGTGAAGTGATCTGGCTTTTGTGTTTTTCCTTTTAAGGCAATAAAGGCATCTCACTAAGAAAGATTTCTCATAAGATAAAAGTACATGAGCTATCCCATCAAAGCTGTTCTAGCTAATTGTGTGTCCCAAAGCCAGGACTGTGTCTACATAACTTTGCACAAGAATATTCATGCTTGTCAACACACCAGTAGATATTTGAGGTCTCTTCTGAGACTTTTAAGCCCTAGTCTTTGGTGTTGAACAGATTCTGACATTGTCCTTCCTAAGAAATCTGACTGAAGGAGAAAATATAAGGTGATAGTGGTCCTTACTTTACAGGAACTTATGTGCTAGCTTGAGCACTGGTTATCTCTAAGCACTTACCTGGTTTTGGTCACATAACCCTAATGTCTGCACAAGAAGAAGAAGAAACAGTTGAGTGCTACTGACAGCTGAATAGTTAGTGTTTTCTCTGCTAGATGTTAGCAATGGTTGCTATCTGATCGCTGCAAGCAATGTTTTCCAAACAGTAGGCAAAATCCTGCCTCTGCAGATTTAAATGGCAAAAGTCAGCTGGCTTCACTAGGCTCAGAATTTTACTTAGTGCCTCTGTATTTTAAAACTCAGAATTTGCTAGAGGCATACAGTCCTTCAGAGATAAATAACTCTTAAAAAACAGAACAAGAGAGAAAAACCCATTGCTTTCCTAGCAGCTAAAAATCTTTCATTGCAATGAGTACAAGAACAAATAATCTTGCTTACTGATTCTTAAGGGGATTTATAGTGTATATGAAGTATAATCTCTCACTGGATCACAACAACCTGTTTGTTGCATTTAGGTGAGAGTCACTATTCCTATGCATGCAATTGGATGATCTGTAGTAAGTGTTGTCTTGGAGTTTGATGCTGCTGATAGCTCCATTTACCACCATTGAAGCTGAACCTAATCAGGGAGATGAAGGTTTTGTTTCACTCCTAGTGAAAGTGCATTTGCCTTTAGGTAATATCTCCAATTTAACAACAACAAAAAAAAATTCAAATAACCAATAATGATGTAAGAATAAATGAACAAGTTAAAAAATGCACCATTAAGCTTAACAGCTCATTGTGTAAATTCACTCCCACTGTCACTAGGTATTCGAGACCCAAGGCACTGACAGTCTCTAGCAAGTCCTGTAGTGGTTGTTTAGACAGGTTATAGGTCCTGATAGTCTGGAGAAGCTAGTATAAGCCTACATCCTAGCAAAATTTTTGCTTTCAGATGATGCATAAAGGATTGGCCAGTTGGGGCTTTAGTGTCATTCTTCGATAGACATTTTTGTTTTGCAAATACAGTTCATTCAAAAGAAGACTAAATACTTCCTCCTCATTCATCTTGAAATATCAATATAACATTTGAAAAAAGCAAGGGGAAAGTGGTCTTATTCTTCTAAAGATTCAAACCTCTTCGATAAGGATCAAAAGTACTGGAATCAGATTAATTATATTACTTGTAAAGCAAACAACCACTTCTGTCAAGTATATATATACACACATTCATTTGTGTCTAATCAGAAAGTGTCCCTCTACAGCCCCATGACTTGTATGTCCATCAAAAGTCTCTGACTATGTATCTGGAGTGACAGAATTTGAACAGACGAAGGGTTGTACAAATTCGCAGCATTGCTTAAATGCACATGTATGTACATGCCGTATGAAGGGGAAAGAAGTGGAGCAGTCACATCCCTCTCCTACTTTTTAGTCTGTGATTAAAACAAGTTGATCTTGCAGCCCCCAAGTGTTTTTTTATATTAATGACATAATGTCATTCATTACTTAGTCTTAAAACGTTCAATATACTTTATAACAGGTTAGAGTCTAGAACAAGGTCAGGTTACTACATCTTTTATCTACCAGGTTCTGCCCCTAAGGCAGAAAAAAACATTAAAGTTTTTTTCATTACTGTATGTTGGCTGTATTTTACATCATAAGTTTTGAGCCCAGAGCAAGGTAAATATAATCAACTTGGCATGAAAACCATACCGTTTTCTATAATAATGTATCTTTTAAAAGCTTGGTGTTTTATTTGGCAAATAGTTTCATGCAAAGTGGGATGGAGAAGGTAGAAGAAAATACATTTTGTTGCGCCCTTTGAACAATGGTAGCACAGATTTTTGTGATTTTTTAAAATAATTTTAATTTTCATACAATAAATACGGGTTTGTTGCTTTAATTGGTGCATGCTGCCATGCATAAAAATTAATCAATTAAAAAAATATAAATAACAGTACATGTAAAAAACCTAACAATTTTCACATGAATATTTCTGTTTCACTTCATGTTAAAATCTTTGTGGTTTGGGTGTATACTTATAGGTGCAGAACACAATAGGCTTCCCAACTACCTTTATACCATATGTTGAGATGCGAGTCTTTTTTGTAGGAATTACAAACACTTAACATTACTTCATTCGTTATTTTCCTCTCATGAATTTCTATTTCTTCTAATTTGTGAGTTTATTTTTACAAAGAAAACCAGAAATAAACAAATGCATCCAATTTTTTTTTTTTTTACTTGATGTACTCTGATTCAACAAGTCAAAACAAAACAAAAAAGAAAATCTATCATTAAAAGACAGGGGAAAAAAATGGAATCATAAGCATGGCTTTGGGTGAATACAACAGATGTTAGTTCCTCCAACCATAATCCACAACATCAAGTAGTCCTTAAAGACTCTGTGGGGAAGTGGTTTCCAAAATGCCTGGATTGTCATGATACTGCATTTGAATTCTATTACTCATTTCAGTTAGGCTCAGTTTCAGGAAATCTGAGAAGCTTTGAAACATATGTGCCTACATTGCTAACTGTCTTCCCCACCCCCCGCCTCTTCCTTTCATTATCTTCTCCCCACAACCTTTTCTTCATTTCCCTTGACTTCATTCAGCTTTCTCATGCTGGCATCCATAATGAATAAATTCACTGGTACAGCTAGGAATATATTACTGTTGAATATTCCCTGCGGCAAAGTTCCATCAAAATTGCTTATCAGTGACAGATGCCCACTCAGAGATGTAAAACTGCYGAACTCAGACCTCCCTTTCCTACCCAGTCTTGCGATATGTGAATGAAAATGGAGGCGGGAGGATGACAACCTTTGCCTCTAAGGTAGAAACCTTTTAAGTGTTCTAATTATTCTGACTCCCATCCAGGCTGCTGGAAGTTTACCTATTCCATGTGCGCTGGCATCCACCAGCCAGCAAAAATAAGCCAGCTTGAATAACCTCATTGTTTGAACTGCTTTCCAAAATTAATACTCTCAGGACATTCTTTCAAAAAAAGGAAGGAGATGGGGAAATAACACTCTCAACCTGTATGAATAGTTCCTGGTTCACTCATGTTCACACACACACACAGTGCAATGCCAACACTTTCTCTAATAATGGATTCAGTTTTTTGCCTCCTCTAGCTTTTTCTGTAAGATAGGAAAGTTCTTCTGCTTTAACACCACTAAACCACATTATTAAAAATTTGGCCATCACTTCCACAGACACGGTGTTTCAAGTGCGATACTAATGTCAATAGACCTGTTGCTGTTAACAGATGGCAAGGCACTTGGGATATATGGTGAAGGCTTGCACATGACTTCTGCCTCTGAGAAGGCAAGAGGGTGGCGGTAGCTTAGTATTCTCGTCTCTTTTACGACTGTTGTTTGTGCTAGGATGTCTGCATTAGGTGTACAGGACATTCACCACATTAGCAGCAAACATGACTAGGATGGACTTCTTAATCAGTTATTCATCCTAAACCACCCAATGACTGGAAAGGGTTTCAGGCATGGGCTTCCCAGTGTGCATCCACTGAGGTAAGGCCTTTGACACAGTCGCCCACAACATCCTTCTCTTTAAATTGGAGAGATATGGATTTGATGGATGGACTGTTCGATGGGTGAGGAATTGGTTAAATGGTCACATCCAGAGGATAGTGGTCAAATGCTCAATGTCCAGGTGGAGATCAGTGGCAAATGGTGTCCCGCAGGGGTCTGTATTAGGACCGGTACTGTTTAATATCTTCATCAATGACATAGAGAGTGGGATCCAGTGCACCCTCAGCAAGTTTGCAGATGACACCAATCTGAGTGGTGCGGTCAACACGCCTGAGGGATGGGATGCCATCTAGAGGGACCTGGACAAGCTCGAGAAGTGGGCCCGTGTGAACCTCATGAGGTTCAACAAGACCAACTGCAGGGTCCTGCACGTGAGTTTGGGCAACCCCCAGTATCAATACAGACTGGGGGATAAAGGGATTGAGAGCAGCCCTGCCGAGAAGGACTTGGGGGTACTGGTGGATGAAAAGCTGGACATGAGCCAGCAATGTGGGCTTGCAGCCCAGAAAGCCAACCGTATCCTGGGCTGTGGCCAGCAGGTCGAGGGAGGTGATTCTGCCCCTCTACTCTGCTCTGGTGAGACCCCACCTGCAGTACTGCATCCATCTCTGGAGCCCTCAGTACAAGAAAGACATGGACCTGTTGGAGCGGATCCAGAGGAGGGCCACGAAAATGATCAGAAGGATGGAACACGTCTCCTGTGAGGAAAGGCTGAGAGAGTTGAGGTTGTTTAGCCTGGAGAAGAGAAGGCTTCGGGGGGACCTTATTGTGGCCTTTCAGTACTTAAAGGGAGCTTATAAGAAAGATGGGGACAGACTTTTTAGTAGGGCCTGTTGCAATAGGACAAGTGGTAAAGGTTTTAAACTAAAAGAGGGTAGATTCAGACTAGATATAAGGAAGACATTTTTTATGATGAGGGTGATGAACAGGTTTCCCAGAGAGGTGGTAGATGCCCCATCCCTGGAAACATTCAAGGTCAGGTTGGACGGGGCTCTGAGCAACCTGATATAGTTGAAGATGTCCCTTCTCATTGCAGGGGGCTTGGACTAAATGAACTTTAAAGGTCCCTTCCAACGTAAACTATTCTATGATTCTATGTGTTCATGGAAGGGCACAGCACATGCCATATGCAAGGCACAATCTAGGCCCTGCTTAGAAATAGAGACAGAGGTATGAAAGCCTGGTTTATCGAAATTCACTGAAAAACATGCTCAAACCTGCAAGTCTGTCAATCAAGTCTGTGCCACTACTTAGCAAATCTGAGCTGCTTTGTACTTGTTGGGAGGGTGGTTAACAAAACGGGAAGTTTTGCCTGTTTTGGCTGTCCACAAACCACATGAAATTTGGTCATTTTTGATCCATTTTTTTTCCAGATATGAAAAGCAACCGCATACTGTCAGGCTGAAGTATCTTATTTTATATCAAGACAGCACAGCAAAGAGGTAGTCTCCAGAGGAAGCGAAGTGCTAGTATGTCTTTTACCCTACTACAGAACTACAGACAGTGTGTCGTAATAGAAGTATCCTCTTGCACTGAAGTAGTGCCTGTCTCACAAAGCATTTCCGGGAAAGTAGACAAGGCTGCTGAAACATCCATACACCCCCCCCTGCAAAAAAGCCCCCCCCCTTTTTTTTTTCTTTTTTCCAATTTTACTCTTTATTCCAAGTCAAGCATGGAGTGAAAAATGAAACAAAAAAAGCTATGTGTATTCTACATATATCTTGCGGAGAGCTCTGCATTCTGCCCACTTATAATACTGTTGGTTGCAACATGCTATGTACCTGGGTTGAAAGTGAGATTTGTGCCTTTGTTCTCTTGCCAGTATTTTTGCCCTGTTCCAGAAGAATACTGCATCCTTCTTTGCCACTGTAGATCTCTAGCATGCTTTGTAAATTTGAGCTTGGCAAAAATATATTTTAATACAAATACAGCAAAAGCAAGAAAGAGATTTTAAAGAGAATCATTCTAGGCTTACAGTACTGAGGAGATAAAAAAAGAAATACATGAGCTCTTGTACTGGTTGCAGTAAAGACAGTCTAAAACACAGTCCCCCAGACGAACCTTCTGCAGGCAGGAAATGTTGAAAGCTACTGAAAACAGCTTTTCCTTTCCCGCTCCATTTCTCTCCTTCCTCCCCTCCTGCACCCCTATGCCATTAATTCAGCTCAAAGATATTTTGCACAGGTGTTTATGTAACTGTGATACACTGGGAAAATTCCAACTCAAATTGATTCAGCTCAAAGATGTCCTAACCACAATTCCATCAGCACGGTGGGGTGGTCTAGATCCATAGTAAATGGCCAGTTCAAGAAATTCTGCAGGCTTTCTCTAACCTCCAAAACCAGGCTCCTTAGCACTGGTGTGTATCAATGAATCCATTGCTAGTAATGAATTTCCTGTTAGGAAAAATATTGCATTCCTGATGCAAGCAGGGTAAAAGTTTAAGTGACTGTCTTGCTTTTTCTCTTCCCTGTGGTTTGCGTGGAAAACACATCTCCAATTGTTTTACCGTAAGCTAAATTGGTTCAACCAGCTGCCACTAGATAATTTAAAAGTGGTTGAGGAGATATTTAAGTCCCAGCTATTCCAAAACATTACCCTGCAAAGCTGCAAAAATTAATGTTAAGAAATAAAATTAGCTTGTGTAGTAAAGGTATTTATTTAGCATTATAAAAGCTAAATGCTGAATCATTTTTTGATGCAAAATAAAAAAATATTTGGGGAAATTGCTCTCTTGGCAAAGTTACATATATTCATTTGAAACAAAGGATCATTTAAAAGCAAAATAAAGGAATCTGCGCTGCACATAGTCACTGAGAGTCTTTGGCTGTAAACTCTCCTCCCTTTTCTCTGTAGAAGCACATGTCTTTGCCTGCTGTTCATCAGCCTTGATTTTGATGGGGTGATTTTTAGTCAGCTGTCTCTATCATTTTGGCACAGACAAAAAACCTTTAAAAAATGTTACACTTCATCAAAGTGTATCATGAGACTTCATGGTCATTATCTCAATGGCCGCTCTGATGTGCTACAATTGGCAGGGCCACAGACGGTGGGGGGTGTATTAGAAGAAAGCCAGTGTTTCATGTGGAAAGCTGGCAAGCCTCTCCAAGCTTCTGTCAACAACTCAGCAGTCTGATCCGATGCACTGAGTGCTGATTATGCTCTTGTTTCTGTAGGAAGTAAACAAGAAAATGAATTCCACAGCACAACACAGCCTCTTTGTATCTTCAAAATGGTGTGGCTGGAAGCCAGCCAGCCCCGTCGAAAGTTTGGCCATTTGTGTCATCAGGGCCCTGGTACTGATGGAGGCTTTGATTACAGCTTGGATCCAGCACGGAGACCTTTCACGGACAACCACTCAGCAAATAAAGGCATTGATAGGTTGTTGGGTCAATTTAGCCATAAGGGTGCAGAGCAAGGTCCTTTTGAAAAGACTAATGCATTAGCTACACAACCAGTTCCACTGTAGGGCCTTATTTCTCAAGTAACTTCATGACTGCCTTCCAGCTTGGCAGGGACTCTCTTCCTCTAAAGCTAGCTCCAGCTCGTTCTTGTTATCAATAGTGCAGCTCAAAGGATTAGACACAAAGAGCTTTACAATTTAATGAAAACAGCTGTTGAAACAACAATTAAGGCAAACAATAGTTTGCATGAAAAACTATTAATTATGCAAAGTTATGCAGAAAGTAGAATACTCTTTTATTCACAACTGCCTAATGTGACTGACAGAAAGTTAGACACCTTCTCCACTGTTGATTTAAAGGTGTCAGCAAGTGGTGTCGCTTATAATAATATCCGCCATTTTTTGTTTTGTTAACATTTGAGCAGCTAATGGTTTAAAGCCTGTGAATTCTCTGTGGCATGGCTGCAGCAGGAACATGTAAAACAGTAATCTAATGAGCTAATATTTCATGTCGTGGCAGTGCTGTACTCTGAAGTTTACTGCGCTACTTTAGTACGAACAATGCTTTACGCAAGCAGTACGCCATATCGCTATATAAATATATTCTTCCCTTTTGTACCCTGCCCCCTTTACACAGTCTCTTCCATCATATGCCTTTGTGGTGATGCCTTAAAGGCAGGCACATGGCCATATCACTCTCCACAGGTTGCTTCAACAGTATCCACTTGATGCCCCCTTCTTTCATTGAACTGTTAGCTCCCTATCTTCTTGTCTGCCTTCTCACTGACTCTCAGAAATTCATTGCTCCTCTATTTGGAGTCTCCATCCTTGACTAGCAGCACCAAGAATTGACTTATGATCTTTTGAATACAGTATGTTCCACATCTTGCCTCCTTACAGCACCTTAAGCCATCATACCAAGAAGTCCCATTTAAATGTTATTAACTTTGTAGATATAAACACTGTCTTATGCCTCCAACTACTGTTTATTTCAGGCTGCCAGTTAATTGGCATGCTCTAACACCCTTATTAAGCCAACTTGAAAATATTGCTTCAGAATGCCTTGGGAATTTAACTAATTTCATGCTAGAACTTAATAGGTAGGATCCAACACTCTTTCATATCTTCAGTAATCCATCAGGTGACTGTAACTCCTTTCAGTGACTGGATGAAAGCTTTATTAGTCATAGGGTCTCTACTCTAAACATGTCACCAGAATTTAGTATAGTATCAGCACTAAAATGCAATTTACTTTCTGACTAAATAGACTTTCAGTGATGTCCCAGAATGTAGTTTTGGGTATCCACTTTAAAAGCTTTCTGCTAAACAGAATTATAATTTTATTGAAACATTTATTTTTCTTTCCTTAAGCAATTTTAATTTAACAACAAATATAGAATAATGACATAAAATAAAGTAAAGAAAATAAAATAATCAATCCATACTGGATCAGCTCCTCAAATGATGCAAATGGAGTTGTGCTAAATTATGTTATTTAAGAATCTCACCCAATATTTAAAGCAATGTCCTGTAAAGCTGCTTCCTTCTAAAGTCCACTGCATAAACTTGCTTCCCTCCCCAACTTCATCTGTTAAATATCTTCCTTTTTCCCTTCTTTTCACTCAGTTTCATAAATTGAAGAATTGTTTTATCCATGCTGGCTGATGCTTTAAGATTGGATCTTCTGTCACCAGTGTGTCTCCAGCAGCCTGCGAAAGTTCATTAGCACATTTGCTGGCAATATTCCAGTTAATGTATATTTGTTTAAAAACTCAAAAATAATTTTATTATGAGAAAATGCAAACTCATTTTCCAATGGTAAGTTAGAAAGCAAATGTCCTATACAGCAAGTCGCAATTTATATTTTTCACTAGGGACTTCTAAACAGCATCTGAAATTTGAAAGCARTTACGCCAGTTATCCAGATGTGATTTTTCAGTCGTTGGGGGTTTTTTTTACATTTTAAAAAAATTTTTAGCAGTTCTTATTCAGTGGTACTTCTCATAGCTGTCACGCTGGCACAGCACTCCCATCTCTTCATTAGTCATTCAGCTCATGGAGCTTAATTGGACAAGGCTAGAGCGAATTTGACAAACATCACAGCAGCAGAAAAAGCAATCACTCTTTCAAGATGAAAATTTGTTTGATGTCTTACTGTGTAACTCATTTACTCTCCTTGGGCATCATGTGACCTGAATGTTAATCAGCCATTGATTGGCTTCTCTCCGTGGACAGTCACATGGCGAGAATATTAATGGGCTGGGACCGGTAGCGGCACTGGGAGGCAACCTTTGGATTGGCTGCCAGGTTAAGATAGGGAGATAAGTGGGTGCTTGACGAACACTTGACAGAACTTCACAGAAAATTAAGGCCCTAAAATAGCATGAGAAAGTCTTGTCAAATCAAGCATGATTATCATTGAATGCTTAAGGAATTCATCATCTGCATGAAATTGATACACTTCAGCACCAGCAGGCCCTGCAGTCAGCAGGGACTCATCAGACTTTTATTTATATGTGTTCACCAAATCACATTAATTCTGAGAGCTAAAACATGCTAAGGATGAAGGTTATTTTCTGTTCAATCTAATTTATCTATGACAATAATCATCACTAATAACATGTCAAATTAGATTGCAGTCATTTTATGCATGCATGCTGATTTGGAAAATAGTGTTAAACCATCCCATAGTAATTAACAATTGGTAAAGGTGTGCAGGGCCCAAAGTCATCAGCCTATCTAGATGGAAAATTACATTTTATAGAAGGGATTTATAGATATGTATCCTTACCTAACTCTGAATATAAACTATAACCTGTAAAAGCAGATGTAATGTTTTTATGATGCTATTAGGGCTAATGATAGAATTATAGAATCATAGAATGGTTTGGGTTGGAAAGGACCTTGAAGATCATCTAGTTCCAACCCCCCTGCCATGGGCAGGGACACCTTCCACTAGACCAGGTTGCTCAAAGCCCCATCCAACCTGGCCTTCAATAATTATTGAAGGAAGCGTGTCCCTTCCTCCAAATTATTTTGGGCCAAATTCTGCTCCTCTAGAAATGGAAAGGAGTTATATCATGGCTTCATAAGAACCAATAATTGATTCTTTGTTCTTCATATTTTCCTTTTTTTTCTTCTTCTGTGGGTTAACTTTCTAATCATTTACCAACAGCTTCTAGTTCTCAGTACAGATTTAGCAAGGTTCTGTAAGTACTTATACATGAGTCTATTCACTGTACAACCCTTAACAACAGCAATGGTACTGTAATTACATGTATTATAACAATGCACATTCTGTAACATCTGCCAGTGTTATTAATTTAATACATTCAGATCTTGATGTGATGTTGGTGGGTGGCAGTTTGTTTGTTGTTGTTTTTGGGTTTTGCTCTCATTTTTCTTTTAGATGAAAGAAAGATCGGAAATTGTGCAGATTAACCTACCCAGAATCCCCTATTCTTAGGGAATCATTAAAGCCAAAAACTGCTTCTGCTGAAACACTCTTAATAGGAGTTCTTTTTTCCACAGTAGGTATTTCATAGTACTGATTGCTTTAATAATACTTTTACAGTCTCTTGACTTATAAAGTATTTCTGTATTACAAAATACTTGGTTTTAAATTGTCTGCTTGGTAATGAAGTTTTAAGGGGCCATTTATATCCTTTTTGGCTGGTTTGGTTACAAGAATTTGCACACACACATACGCATACACACAGAAAGTCATGCTTTGGCTTACAGAATTGCATTTCAAAAATAAGAGGAAAATAATCTGTTGTTTCTTATTTTCCCTACTCTAATCTCTCGTGATCCTGGTACTGCTTCTCTCTCTCTTTGGAGGCCCTCTTTATTGATTAAATGAATCTGCTCGAAAGGCTGGTTCCCAGGCTCTTTGATCTAATCCGATCTGATCTTATCCGATCGCTTCAGCAGGACATTGGGGAATTAACAATAAGCAGCTTTACCACAAGTGTTTAATAACTCAACACAATCTCCTTATGGCTCCGAGCTGCTCATGTTCTCATCCAGTCAACAGCTCACGGTGTAACAGATTGGACATCCCTCTGAACCTGAGGAATTTCCATGCACTGTGAAACTAATCGCTTCAAGTTCCTTCATAAATCACACAAAGCAGATTTCAGCATCTTAACAAATTGAAAAAAAAAAAAAAAAAAGGAATGGGGGGAGGAATTCATCCACTGAGCTAAAGACCGGGAAAGGGCACGAGGAGGGGAGGAGGTATAATCTAAATTCTGTCATCTTATTTAATGTGTTTCTCATCTGCTTAACTTTCACAAGCATAAAATAATTCAGGCAGACTAAAGCTTTACAACCCTTCAAGCCCACACTGACCTTATTTTTTTTCCCCTGTATGATAGAAAACATGTGGTTTCTACAGCAGTCATGTTAATTTCGTCCCTGTAACAACCTTTGAGTTTACTGGCAGCATGCAATTAGGTAACATGACACGGAGTGGCAAGGTATTTTAACTTCCCATTGCATGTACCTACTAACAGTGAATGGATGAGGAGAAGGGATGCCTTGATGCTGACAGGAGAATCAAGGTTACTTTTTTGGAATTGGAGAGCAGTTATGTCTTCAGAATGGATCCAGTGTGAGATTTGTTTAATCCTTAGACCTTTCCACGTCACAGCCCTCCAAGGAAATTGAGTTTTATTTCCCCCTTCCAAGCATCAGAAGAAGAATCAAAGCCGTTGACATTTAGGTCTGACTATCATTTCCAAACAACCAAACAGACATCTGAGTCCCTGTAGCAGGTAAGGAAAGAAAAGGGGTGATTCAACAGAGAACATCATTCCCGAGAAAAGGTTCACTAAATGTTAGAGATGGGAGGCTTTTTAGAACCATGAGGAAGGCATTACAAAACCTGGCACTGCTGTGTAGCCAGCTCATGTGGCCAATTTATTTGGGATTCAGCTGAACAAGTTTAAAATGTATCCAACATTTCAAAATTAAATTCACTAAGTCCTTTTACACAGTTGCAAAGACTCCTAGAGTGTCAAGAAATAGTATTAACAATGCAAATGTACATATCAACATAGGTTCATCTGAAAGATTTGTGAATCTGATTTTAACAAAGTTTTGTTAGAGTTTTAAGGAAACATGAAAGATGTTTCATTATTGGTTTTGCTGCCAACATATTTATCAAGTTATGAAGCCTGGCTTTGTAATACAGGTTTTAAATAATACCAGTTCTAAATCTAGCTATTAATTTAGCACTTGGTTTGGAAAGCAGTTATCTACTGTCAGAAAGTTCCTTGTTGGATTCCTTACACGCAGAGGTTACTCTATGGTGTGGCTTCTAACTGAGAATGGATGCTAGCCAAGGTACTGTAAAGGTATCTCATCCTGCTCACATCTTAGGTCAATGGGAACTTCTAAAATTATTGAAGCTGCAGTTCATATTCAAATACACTTTTGAAATTCAATTTTTAATTTCAAATACAGTTATGAAATTCAAATACAATTCAATGATTCTCTTACTACTCCCTTATAAAGACTACTGAAAGTATCTCCATAAAGGATTTAAGGTCAATAGCAAATTCTTTTGATCTATAGTTCAATCAAGAGGCATTAAGAAAGTCTTGAAGGTTAGCCTGAAGGCTGTGTATGTATTGTTGAAGTCATCTGAATCTTTAAAATGATGGCAAGAAATGGCCAAATCTCCTATAAATGGAGTCTTCTTTCATACATAGGTTTACTTTCCAATTATGAGCAATGCTTTTTGTCTGGTTCATGTCATGAGGCCACCATGCAAGGCACCTTTAACTGCTCTTTCTTGCTCAGTAGCAATCACCAGCCACCAGAGACTTCTTTATTCTGTATTTACTTGACTTTGATATTAACCAGTGATGATCATAAAGCCATGGAAAACTTTGCTGGGAGTTATGATGTCTTGATCATTTGAAAACCAACCACAGAAACTCAAAAGTATTGTGTGCTCATCATGGATGATTGCTAGAAACCAGCCCAAGGAAGAAACGAAACACAACATACCTTCTTAAATTAATTTAGGTGGAGATATTTTCCTATCAATGAAGCAATATTTATAGAATTTATATACTATGCAGATGCTCCAACAGGGGGATTAATTCTGTTGCTGTTGTGCTTAGAGTCCACCGGGATTTAATGTTGATTTATAGCATTTACAGCTAAACATTTTCCAGAAATGTTGTTCCATTTGGCGACTGCATTTCTCAAAAGTCACCAAATTAAGAGGACTGACTTGTGTAAGTGGACATACGAAAAACTTTTTTCACTATCCTTCCTCACCAAATAACCACAAAAAAGCCACTGAACTTGGAAAATAATTCTGGAAAATATTGTTGTATGACTGACAGTTTGGGGCTTTCATGACACTGGCTGAGAATTTTCCAACAAAACAGTTTTTTCAGAGCACTTATTTGATTAAGGTTTTGTTGTGTCACAGGAGGCATAAAAGTTGATTTTTATGAACTTTTGATGAAATAGAGTCAACATTCCTTTGCAAAGCTATTTCTTCTCCTGCCATCTCACCTGTTGTGGTTCTTTAAAGCCTAAAACCCAATGAATTTCAGTAGCATACCTGTTGTACAATTTGCCCCTAAGGCACTGGGCTGTGGCTTAGACAGCTTGATTTGTGAACCTCATAGTATTGTGAAACCAGAGTCTGGAAGCCTGAGAAAACCCAGCAGCTCAGCAGGAAGCTTGGAGACCTCAAGAATGAGGGCTTGAACTGATGTTCACATGACTTCCGTGCTTCCTCGCAGAGCCGAACACCAAACCTCTTCTGCTTTCATGTTTTCTACACAGAACATTTTGATTAATTCAGAACCAGTATAATTTTTATGGGTGATTTTCCCATCCATGTTTCTTTTTTTTAACATTTATTTTACATTCCAAAAATTAAACTCTGGGTGGTTGTTGTTTTGGGATTTAGTTTTTGTTTTTCCAAATTTTCCAGCAAAATAGAAACTCTGATTTTTGACACTGTGTTTGTAGCTGTTGGATCCGGTGTGATTGCATGGTTATGTCATTTTGACATCTTTCAGAATCATAGCGCTCAGATCTTGTTTGGTATTCCCATGCAGGACAATAATGGGAATGGATGCTTGCCTATAGCTGGTTTTCCTCTTGGCTTATTACAAGTGGGATGAAGGAAGATCCAGAATTTTGCCTTAGTGTGAAGGTCAAATGTTACTTGGAGCCTTACACTTCGAAACTAGAGCAAGGCTAAAGACATCAGTCTCTGGAGAAATCTGTCCTATAGAGAAAGCTGCACCATCCTTAGGTGCGCTGTCCTTAGCTGCACAGGCTGACAAAAAGATAACAAAGACGCTGTACTCATAAAGCTGGTTTATCACAGAATGTGGGGACAGGCTAAAAGTTTAGACTTTTGTATTCATCATGCTCATTGCTCAGTCTTACTGTATCTAAAAGACATATGGCAGGATAAAGACCATGACTGACAGCCAGTAACTCTGGAACAATGCAACTTTAAAGCTTATTAGTCATTATAGAAATGCTTTTTGTATGAAGTAGTGTAAGGATATGAAAGGAAACTGAAAGTCTTCACAATTTTTACCATTTTCTACTCCTGCTTCCAAGATCAAGTGCTTTGATTGCACTAACAGAACACATGTTTATATGGGTATAGTAAAAATAAATAGAACCCTAACAAAACGAAAGACTGCATTTTGCACATAAGACGAAGGGTAAGAGCAAACCACATATGGCAGATATTAGTCATGGTTGTTTAACGCCCAGCTGAAGGCAATTCAGATATCTAAGGATGAGAAAGGTATAAGGGCTAAGTGCAGAAGTGTTAGGTAATTTATCCAGCTATACTGATTTTATCCAGAAGGTACATTTCTGCCCTTCACCTACGGCTGCACACTGGTGTGTTGCGATGGGTAGGGCAAATCATATTTCATAGAAGTCTAGTAATGAAGTAGATAATGAATGTGCTTTCTCAGTGACGCACTGATTGGGTGGGCCTGCAAAGTATAAAGCAGAGATATTATAGCTGAAACTGAATTGAAGCAGGGCAGCCACTTCCTTGCAGCACAGTCTGTGGCTATGCAAGTATCTTGCAAGGTACCACATTGTGCTATGTTGGCCAAAAACATCTTTGAATGTGGCACAGGTAGTCCTTGCATGCCTTACTATTTAAGGATTGCAAGAGACTTCTTGCCTGAAAAGTATAAAAACAGTACTTATATTTCTCTTTTTCTCTATACTTTACTTGTTCACATTCCAGTCCCTGAAATTTGGAGACTTCCTATGGACTAATACTGACTATTTTGTCTGAACTGCATATTTATCAAAGCTTTAATGTCTAAAATATACGGCAGGGCATCTGATTCTTCCTTTTTCCTATAATCCTCCATATGAAAGTAATATGGTATAAAATCCAACAATGATTTCATATTCTGTAGTAGTAAAAAGGTATTTTTTAACGTAAAATATCCTGAAAGCTTTGGAAAACAGGCTCTCTCTTCAAAAAAGAACACCAGGCTTTGTCAATTGTTTTAGCTTTAAACACATAGCACCAGCATCGTAAGAAAACTTCTCCTTTCAAGGTCACCAAATAGGCAGTTTCGAAGAGCACACATGGTAATTATGCAATGAGTAACTAAAATCTAAATTCAAATCAAGCACCTATGTTTATATCAGAAATGGCAGTGAATTGTACTCAGGACTTAAAGCTGAGCAATTGAGAAAACTGTGAACTATGCCACTGCTTTTCAAGTATTTTTCTCCAGGTCAGCCTTGAACGCCCAGAGCACTACGTTAGGTTAGGTTGTATTGTATTCTTTACTAACTATATTTCTGTTACTGAGGTCAATGAGCTCCAATGTTCTGAATTGAGGCACTTACCTGATCAGTAAATCCAAAGTTCTTTAGTCTTTGCAAGGACAGGAATCGTGGTGCTTGGGTGCTAGTCTAATGTCTGTGCTGTTATCTAAGCAAGTTCCTTGGGAGCTGTAGGCCAGATTTTTTTAAAGCTGTCAGAGGCCTAAAAATATGATAGTAATAAAGTGAAACTACAGTGGTCCTGCAGTTTTTGAAAACTGAACTAGTGATAGGATTACTCTGTCCAAATTGACCTGTCTACATATAAGCTAATTTTCTGGGCTTTCCTTATAGTCAGCACAGAAAGGCAATTCTAGGTGGTCATTCCTCTCACCCTAAGGCAATTTTTTTGCAATAACTTAGTTGACTCATGTTCTAGAAGTGCCCATTTTGCTCCACTGGCCCTCAGAGGTTCCTAGCTAAGACACAGATGTTCACACTGTAAGCCATCTAGGGGAACTGCATCTCACCATTGGTGCCTGCTTGCATCTCTCAATGTAAAAGAAAATCTACAAATCATCCCACTGCATTTACAGATTCTTAAATTCTGACTCCATGTACTTAAAAAAATTATTGCTACACTCCAGCTTCCCCAGTTAGTACTGGGGAATCAGTACAGTGATATTCAAGGTTTAAAAAATATTACAGCACCATGTAAACACATTCTTGACATCAAATGCTGCAAAAAGAATTTTTTCCTAGCAGGCTGCTGCCATTCATACTTAAAAGGGCATACCGTGTTATTAAAAAAAAAAAATTCCCAAATGAAAGCCACAAATTGGAAAAAAAGCCTATAAAATAAAAGTGCATCATGTTTTGTCTGTTTTTGAAATATGGCCAGACTAAACCATTAAATGGGGATCTTGTTGCACAAAGTCTGCAGAATTCAACCACGAAGCCACTACACCAAGAATGTTGTGCCAAAAAAAACATATCAAGACTAGTTATGCTCAATAAAATCTCTAAATCAAATGAATGTTCTTCATGCTTAGAACACTTCCTGATGTCAGGGAAAATACATATGAGTTTACTTAGACATGGGGAAGTCTTTTGGTGTCAATCTATTCATTAAAAAAAAAAAAAAGTCCCAATTCAAGATAGAAAAAAAGAAAGGCCAGGTAATTCTTTATCCAGATTAGCAGATTTTTAGTGGCTAAATTTGCATCAGCCAAGCTACGCATGGGATTAAGGGTTACTGTAGTGGGCCCAGAACCTCCTTCATTTCTGATGAAACTTGGAGGCAGGGATGTAGGAATTATGAGCAGTATGACTGAATAGTTCGTATGAATATACATATATATATATATGTGTAATGTTTGGGGAGAAGCCACATAGGCTCAAACTTGAGAAAGGAGTCAGGTAATCTTGCCATGACCTATAGCACAAGCACATTGTATGTTTTCAAAAGACAAGCATTTGCTATTTCTCTAATACAAACACATGCAACTCAGAGTGCAAGAAAACTATTTTATAGGTATAACACTGTGGTGGGTTGACCCTGGCCAGCAGCTAAACACCCACTCAGCTGCTCGCTCACTCCCCGATGCCCAGCAGGACAGGGGAGAACACAGGAAGAGCAACAGCAAGAAAACTCATGGGTCGAGTAAGAGACAGTTTAGTAAATGAAGGAAAGATAAAAAACAAGTGATGCAAAGGTAATCACTCAGGTAATCAGGTTCTTGATTATCTTTGTACAGTTTCATGCATCATCACAGGTCCAATAATAAACTGATGATAAAATAGCTTTGTTAAACAAAATGAATATTGTTGGACATTTNACCTAACACACACATGCTGTCTTTTTCTATACTGACTTAACTATTTAGAAATCACACACTTTGTGGGTGATTACATTTTCAGTTTGGGAAAGAAATAATTAAAGACTGACTGTACTTTTTAAATCATTGTGCTTGATTCTATAACCAGCCCTTTTAAACTTTTTCTCATAGGAGTATTCCTATTGAACCCAATAAGCTTTCATGAGCAAGAATTTGGAAGACCAGACTCTACTAGGTGCATAGTGTTTACATGCACAGTACAAAGATCTACTAGCAATACTTAAAAATCTTGAAAGAGCTAGTGGCCAAAACACACTAATTTTTACAAGTATCTATGAAATGAAGACTGCTACCCTAATTTATGGATGAAACTGCTGACGAGCAGGGAGATCAAGCTGGTTTACTCAAGTTAAATTTAATGGTATGGCGTTAAATCTTTTACCATCCTCAGCCACACTATTATGAAAATGGCTGGTATAGCATTCTTGCGTATAAAAACCTGAAGAAATGTAATAGTCAATCTAAGGAACATCTCTCATGTCTTTCTCAAGACAAGTGATAAAAAGGCTTGTGGAGAATAGTGTAATTTCTGCATGGTGCTGGGAACAAAATTTCCACAAGAATTTTAAAGTTTTTACTTTCTTTGCCTTCATCTTGGAATGAAAAATAGAAATTATGTAAAGGTTTATGAACCAAAAATCTGTAGAAAAATGATTAGGATTTATTCTGTTAAAACTTTCAAATTAGACTCTATTTCTCTGGCTAGCCATCCACGTGTTTGTGTGTGTTGTGTTTATGACGGTTTCTCATTGAATGGTCATTTTGACATGAAAATCAGAAAATTTTCTGAGGAAACCTGTGGTCAAGTTTCTATGAAAAATTTTCAGTTTCAAAATGAAAATGATACTGTGAGGAGGAAAAATCCTCTATTTTAATGCAAATCCAATTTTTTCCATCAGAGATTTGCAATGGACATTTCATCAATGTCATGATGAAGGCTGCTGCATTTCACCTGCACCTGCTTGCAACAAATGATTTTCTGTGAGCATAAATTATAAAAGTTCTTCAGAGTTTAGTAAAATTCATACAGTTGTAAGCATGTCTTATTATATCTGCAAACCCCATAAACAAAACTGTTCTCAAGCACAGTTTCTGGGATTCATGAACTTAGTCATACACATAGTTTGCACAAGTCACACAGAACCATCATGTAAACTAATGCAGCGTATTTTAAAAATACATTAAAATAAAAAAAAATAATTTGAAAATAATCTCTGTAAGCATACGATGCACAGTCAAACAATGAAGTAAATCAGATAGCTCTTCAAGAAAGATTCATTAAAAAAACTGATGGACATAACTGGCTTACATGGCTTTGTTTCCAGAATATTACAAACTACAAACTTCTGTAACTAGCTACTAATCCTATAAACAAGAGTCTATTTTAGATTGTCCATGTCAAATGCTGGTTTGCTTTAATCCATATCATAGTTGAGGTTAAGGATTTATTTTGCAGTTATCATTTTGAGAAAAAAAAACTATTCAGAAAGCAACAAGAATGTTTTCTCTATGACCTCAAATGTATATTCTGGCATCTTAAGCTTGTCCTTGTCTCTACTTGCATTTTACCAAAGGAAAAAAAAAATAGTCCAGAAAAGTTATTTCATTTTATTTGCTGCTTCTCAAAAATCAGGAGTGACAAAGCAATATTGGTAATAAATTATTTTTTCCTGATGTATACACATGCATTTAGTGGCTCTCATGTAGTCCTAGACAACCAGAAAATTAGCAGAAACACTTCCACGTGTTGTTATCTCCCTTTTGTATGTGGAGGGAAAGTAATTCAAATGACTTCCAGTAGGAAGAATTGCTTGCACATTTTCCTGCAAACTTCCATTATTCTATATAAGGCGGTATTGTGATCTAATTCATCATCTGGTCATAACTTCACCATCTCTTGGCACCATATTCTAAACTTTAAATGACTGCGATACCTCTTTTGATTCCTGAGTGAAGGCAATTATGTATAAATCAGCCCTCTAAGGGATCCATAGATATTGCAGTGTTTTAAAATCCAGTTCTTGTCCCATTATTCCTATGCAATAACATCCCTGCTGTTACTTTAAACATTGTAAATAATTTCAGTTCTTTTATAGTAATTGGAAACTTACGCAATTTTGTGGCTTAATATTGCATATGTAAATATAGGTTAATTGAAATTGCCAACTAATAAATGTTCCTAATATAATATTCATAAACCCAGGATATTTCATACAAATATTTGGTTGCATATGAGACATCTGAATTAAACTTTGCTTTGAATTAAATAAAAAATAAAGGTGCTTTCATTTTATTGCATTAGGCTTAAAATGTCGTACCAGACATTGGAAAAGTGAATGAATTTGCACAGCAAGATTAAGGCAACTATGAATATCAGAACATGCATAATCATATTGCTCTTCTTCAGTCTTATTAACAATTTATACTATTAAAAAAAAACTCTGGATAAGAAACTGCAATGGTTGGTAGTTAAAGGCAAACCACAATCATGTTTTTCCTAACAACATTCCTAAAAATATCTCTATTTCAGTGTATATCTGTTGTGTTGAAAGTTATGTCCTCAGCTTGCTCGTGGTATATTGCTGCTTACAGCTTTTAAAAGGCAGCATGTGTGACATGGGACTAGTAAATTTGCTAGTCAAAATAAGAATTATTTTAAAATAAGAATATAACCTCATGGAAATGTAAGCCCACTGCACTCTTTTTTATACTGTATGCTTTGTAAGAAACACTGTTGCACGGCAACCATCAGGCAGCTTTACCACTAAGCTAAAAAAGCCACTAACACTCTAAACACTAAATGTGCACTCAAGACTTCAGGCAGCCTTTTCACCATTGCCTGCAGGCTGTGTCGCGGGTAGCTGCCTGTGTCCTTCTCCGCACTGACGGCCCCAGGTGGCAGAGCTTAGGCAGATTTTCCCCAAAAGTACCAGCTGAAATATCTGGACTAATAAGACATTAACTAGACTGTTGAAATGGTGAACTTGGGGGTGGTTGGGGTGGGGTGGGAAGAAACGAAACCAAAAAAAATCATAAAGTGTAGTATTATTTTTGTAAATTCAGTGCTAACTGTAAAGCAGAGTGACAGCTGTGATTTAGGTTTATGTATTGTCCCTCTACTGTTTCTCACATCACAGTAGCCTGCTAACGTATAAAAGGGTGATGGAGTTTGTACAGTATTAATGCAATTATGAAAAAACCTGAAAATGATCTGCTACTGGTCTTGAAAGCACACAGACATCCGTGAACCAAGAGCTCATAGTTTTATAAAAAGTCTCAGTGTCCTGTGAATGGGTCGCAGTGTTTGGTGGGTAGGTACTTTTGGGGAACCAGCCTTTGGTGTCTGCACTGGGAGGTGCAGCCTGGCTGTCTGCGATTTTTCAATGGCACAATACTTCTGGCCGTACACCCTCCGGTGTTTCCTGTCCATACCCATCGACAAAGTGGCAAAGAAGTGGAATGTGATTTCTCTTTTCTCTGAGACACTTTCCATGACCGAATTCTCCGAATTGGAAGCGTTGCTGGCTCTCAGGCCACAGAGAAAATTAGCCTTACATCTGTACAGACATGAGGGTTGTGTCTGTGTACACAAACCTTTTTCACGTCCATCTTCCTAAATAGCCGGACTTTTTTCTTAATGCACATGGCTTTGAGATGTCAGCAATCTGCCAAAAGCTGAAGACTTGGCCAGGGCAACTTTGGTTAGCAAATTGGTCAGCATGTGTTTCCAATATGTATGCTATTGGCTTAATTAGGTTTAATTAACAAGTGTTTATGTCTGTTGTAGGGGACAATGGCTATCTAGTGAAGGTTTATTTATTGGCAACATATGGCATTCTGGTGAATGATTGCCAGAATAACTGTAATGAAGCATTTAAAAGAACTTGTTCAGTTCAGACTTCTGGAATACTAAAAATGTTTTTCAGGTGTCTGCATAGTCTGGGAGGTAGCTCTTAGATCAGCTCTTTGAAAGTGGACCTGGTGCTCCTTTCACCACCTTATGACCTAAGGGGATGGGAGGTGGGAAGAAATTGTCACAGTATTGAATTAATTAAGCAAAAATTTGCATACAAAAAACAGAGAGAGGCCAGAAAGCATAACTAATAATATTACTTTAAAAAATTACTAAAATTCCTTCTCTATATCCTAACACCGTTATGTGTGCCCTAGACTTTAAAGTGATAACCAAAGAAGTAGGATCTCCATTTCAAATGACCCTGAAATTTAGCATTAACTTTAAGTAACTTGTGAAGTAGGTCACAAATGGAAAGGTATACTGCTCATGGACTCTATACAACCACAGATACCGACTCTAGTTTAAAAGATATGCCTCTAGAATTTATCTAAGAAAAGAAAATAGGCACATCCCACATAATAACAGACATTGGTCTAAGCAAATACAGTTTTTGTAATATAATACTTTTTAATGGGATTGGCCAGTAAAAGCACCAAATTCAGAACAATAGTTTGCCAGTAAAGTTAATCTTCTGATCTAGGGTCGATGCTGACTGCATTTCTGTCTGGGATTTTAGCTAGGAGCTCATTGGCAGTTTAGCTGCCTCAGAATAAAAATCTTTATTATTTCATGGAATTATCTTGAATTTTGTTGGAAAACAATGGGGGTGTTAGCCTTCATCAAAGCTCTTTTTTTTTATTACATCTTTGAATTCTTGCTCTCAGGCCTGTACTTGTAAACCAGCAATGGAAAAAGAGTCACACCAGTTCTGGCATCCCTGTGGCATAAAGTGGCAGGCAAACTGAATTTACAGGCTTCTGAGGAGGTTGCCTTATAAATGGAAATTTCCAGGAGCAATTATTCATTCTGGCTTAGTTGTCTCACCATCAGCCACATCCCTGATATTGCTGAGAGGAATCTACACCATGCCCTTCCCCACACCTCACAGAAAGAGAGATACATCTCTTGTCCGTAGGCAGCTGCCACTGCTCCTTTCTCCCTGGGTCAGCAAAGTATGTGGTCTGTCTCTGTGGCTCTCAAGCACAGGCAGATTTTTGCATGCAGTCCATAGGGTCAGGACCTTTGCCCACCCATGCACTGCACAGCTAAATTTATTTGCCCTTCTTTTCACAAATTTCTGCAAGCTTTAGCTCAGCCACAGCTTAGGTAAGGGGCCAGTATCTTTCCCTCCTAAAGATTAAAACTTCCATATATTCTGTTTCTCTAAGGCCATGTTGGCAGTTCTGCACCTCAGCAGAAGGTATTGTACTTCTGAGCTTACTCTTCACAGGTTTAGAGGGAATCTGACCACGTCCTCCTGTGCACAACCAGGTTTGCAAAACTGCAGTTAAAAATTTTACAATGCAAAAAGCTTCTAACTTCTTTTGTGCTGGTTGCACTTGAAACTCTATCACCAAGGCAGTTCTCACCTCTAATTTGAACATGATTTAATGTGATGGTGTTAAATGAAACTGTATTTTCAGATTATATTTTACTATTGATTCACTCTCCTATACTTACAGTTTTTTCTTGTTTGTCCCCTCAAACAGTTCTTTCAGAGTTTGACTTTGCTTTACAAATACAGAATTTTGCATTCATCTTTCCTAGAAATAAAGGAAAAGTCTTCAAGAAGTTCTTTAACAGAAAAATCTTTGCCCTTCATTGAGTCAATGCCATTTTACACAGAAAAAGATGCAAGTGGCATAAACACTAAGAAAGTAGATACTTACAAAGATAGTTTTTGGTTCTAGGAGGAAGGAGGATGATTATTGCTGTTTTGCAGGTTAGCAGTCAGATTCACTTCTCAGCCGTACTCATACAGTTGTATAATTCTTTCGTCTCAGATCAATGTTGGTGTTCCCATATGTTTTCTACTCAGCTACATCAGGCAGCTCCTATATACAAAGAGCAGACTTTACCTGTGGAGTTTAACAAAGATCCCGGAGTATAAAATAGTAAAACATATGATGAAGCACTTCAGATAACCAGCAAGTATCCCGAGGAGGCAATTAATAAACACAAATTTTGTGGGGAGAAGAAAAAGTGCTATATTCTTAAATTGTAATCTCTTTCCTTTATTTTTACTGAACATAATATGGGACAATCCTAAACTAAATGAACCTAGTACTAGGGTCTACTTCAAAGTGAATACTTATTTTTTTCTGCCCCCTCTTTACATTGTTTTTCTACTTTACAGATAATCCCACTAAAACTAGAGCAGCTATTTAAAAATAATAGCTTCGTTCAACACAAGGAAGGGTAACGAAACTGACTAATTATATTTAATTATAGTCTACCATACTGTTACGCCATTGCCAAGAGCTAAACATTATAAAATACTGAAACATATTTACAAGTGACAAATAAGATATCTCAATTTGAAGGGACTGCATGGTTCAGGGGTGTGTCAATAGAACACATACACCACCAGTTTAAAGATCATTGGTTCAAGTGTGGACAAAGACAGTCAGGCGATCAGAAGTCCTATGTGATTACTTCTGTGAAAGTATTTTATCAGTATATCATTTATAAAGAGATGTCACAAAACCTCTAAATCATTGAAATTTAGCCAAGACTGGCTAAAAACAGATGGCATTTCAGTTTCTTGTTCTGAGAAAGGACTATGAAATACTCAGAGGGGGTAAAAGCTCACAAAACTGATTTTTATAATGCTGGCAATATGCTTTCAAGAGGAAAAGGGAGGAACTATTTTCCACTAATTGAAATGCTATTACTCATATGCAGTATGTAGGACAGACTTGATTTTAAAACTATCACAGTCCTTCAGTGCCTTAGGAGCTAATGATTCATGTGAAGTTTACATATTCAGGGCAAATGCAGCCCTAATACAACCCCACAGAAGTCAGTGACATTATACCTCTTACACCAGCTTTGATTTTAGTATGTACTTCCTTATTTTAATAAGTAGACCTGTTGCTTGATTGATGCTACAGTCATAAAAAAATAAACAAGCACATTAAGAAAGTTAAAGGATATTTTTTGAAGGAGAGTGTTTTTGTCATTACCTTTGTAATTGGGCCTCCACAGTTATTATTACTGAAATACTGGGAGACTTGAGGCACCATTTTGTACCCAGAAAATGTGGACATTAGACAGGTTTCCTCATCAAAGTTTTATCTGGAGGCTCATAACAAAATACATTTTCAAAATAACAGTTTACTAGTAATGTGGTAGGCAGGAACAGTTCAGCAGTTTTCTTACAACAGTTTGTTTGTTTGGTCAGATGCTATGCGAACTAGAAAAGTCCTCTGAAATATATTCTTATTTGTGGAAGGGTAAGAGATATGTTCTGAGAAATGCTGTTGTGGTTATGAAATAGTGTTTCATCAGAAGATGCAGAAATACTTTGGAAGGTTGAACTGTAGCTAGGACTGTTTTTTTTAATCCACTCCAAGGAAGGCAAGGTAAAATAATATATGTATAAAAATTATACTTGAAAGCAACATTATAGCAACATTAAAGTGGAAATTCTGGTAGTCCAAAAAGTCAAGAAGCTCCAAGCCAGGTTTCTCATTGTAAGCATGATGGTGCCCCTCGTCACTTCCGAAGTTTTCATTATTTATAATTGCCTAATATACACGCTGAGTGAATTCTCATAACTTAATGGTTGACAAGGAAAAGAATGTGTTCCTTCCTACCCTATAACTTGCTGAATAATGTGTCACACAGGCTTTTTAGGTATGCTGGAGCAAAGAGAAAAAATGGAAGTACCCTCACACGAGAATAGCTTCGAATTCTTCAGGCCAAACC
The DNA here is from genome assembly GCA_030449065.1 of Oceanodroma leucorhoa. Taxonomy (NCBI): domain Eukaryota; kingdom Metazoa; phylum Chordata; class Aves; order Procellariiformes; genus Oceanodroma; species Oceanodroma leucorhoa. Next base: position 311,441 of record JASVER010000229.1, on the reverse strand, counting down.
CTTTCCCAGGGGAGTACTCCGGCAGCTGGTGCTCAACTGAAACAAGGTGCTCTGCTGGAAAAAAGGGAGTGAAATTCACCTCTTTCTCTCTCCTCTCTATTCCTTTTATGCACTTAAGAGACTCTGCCTTGTCCAACTGTCAAAAGAAAAGCCTAATGCCCTGGGCTGTGGGTGTAGGTGCTCCATGTGAGAAATAGCCTCCCACAGACCCAAGACTAAGCGATGGACTGAGATAGAAGTTAAGACATTGTCTGTGCTGAAATTTCCCTACATCCTAGTTCATGCAGCTCTGTTTTCTATCCAGTGCTCTCATGGGACCTCACCTTTCACATGCATTGTACCAGTAGCCTGAATGCGTAACACAAAACTGCACATTCACAGAATCATAGAATCATAGAATCATTAAGGTTGGAAAAGACCTTTAAGATCATCGAGTCCAACCGTCAACCTTGTATTCACCATGGAATACAAGGGATAAGTGCCTAAAACCAAGGGTCATCAAAATCCCCACATGGACCAGGGCCTCAGCTCATGGCCTGACCATATGCCTACCCAAGTCAACAAAGGATCAAGCTGCACCACAAGTAAGGCTTCAGTTTTACTTCAAATGGGGGAAAGTGTAATGGAAAAATATTGGAATGAATTTTTAACCCACTTCTACATTCTTCAAAATCCCTATGACTGTGGCCTTCATCTTAACATCAAGCACAACATTGCACAGAACCAAGATTAGCCTTGTCATAGTGAAAAATAACCATCTGGCAGTCCTGGTACAGCGTAACAGTGTACTACTTTGAAAAGAAACAGCTCATTTTAATTATCAACAATTACTCTCATATGTAATACTGTTACTGTGTTTAAAAAGAACTTCAGTTGTTGTCACTTTCCCTAGAAGGAACAATGACATTTTTCTATAAGAAAGTGGGTGGTGACAAAATTGGAGGGGTGTGTGCAAGAAATTTAAATTTTGTCCCTCTGTTCAAAAGTCTCCTTGCCTGCAGAAAATTATAAAAAATATCTAGTATCTGCCAGCAATTCAATCCTAGGTGTCAGCTTTCTGCCTCAGAGCAGTATTTCCATTTGCCACTCCTCTTCTGAACATGTCACGCAGCAAAGCAAGCACTGCTGCTGACATGACCCTGATAGGCTGACATACAAACAGAAATGAAAATTATGATGTTCCGTCTCCTGCTTTTGCCTGAATGCCGTTATAATGATACTATTCAGAACGAGTGTTTACTATTGAAAATGGGTGTTTGCTCTGTATGTCTTGCACAAGACTACCATCACATTTTCTCTAATGTAAAGTGACTTTCAAAAGTTGTTTTAAACCCTGAAGAAGCAGGATTAAAATTAGGAAACTACTTCCCTTCTATACACTGACTCAAATCAAAATTAAACACAAGAAAAATCTCCTTAACAGTCTTAAACTAGTTCTTGTAGGCCAAACAATGCAAGAGCATACCTGTGCAGATAAAAAGAAGTGATAGAAATAATAATTTAGGATATTATTCATCAGATAGTATACTATTTATCAGATGTTTGACTGCATAGGCCTTGAACTTCTGACACAGCATCTGCTACAGTAAAAGCTGGTGTTAAAAAGCAATGACCTTGAGATAGGCAGAGCTTTAGTCTCCATTCAGTAGCTGACCAACTTTGTAAAACCGGCAAAAGGCAAAATCAGAACAGATATAAGAATAATTCAGAAGCTCTTTTCCGCTCCTACTTTTTTTCCATCTAGAAATAATTTCACTCCTCCATAGTTTTTTAAAGATAATCCACTAATTAGATGATGATTACACACTTGTAAGTTTTGCCACTGGATTTCATAATATTGGTTCACCTGGACATTAGTTGTGTTGTCAATTCAATTAAAGAGCTTACCTAGCATTTATTCATTACGTGCATTTCTGAATTGTTCATGACAGCAGGGTGCAGAACTTTGGCATTCATTTGTTTTGTGCAGTTCGTGGAAAGACACTTAAGGAGAGCTCACCTTTCCCTTTTCTCTTCCTGCATTGCATCTTTCACAATGACTCAGTCCGCAAAGAAGGTAGATCAGATTTTGTTTATCTGTTAGAAGAGAAAACATCTTCCAGGAGGGATGAATGTAAAGTCTAACTTCAGATTGTGAGTCTCTGAGGCAGGAAGTGTCTTGTTTTTTCTTTGTGTTGTGTGTATCACAAAGAGATTCCAAGCCTCACCTGGGGTCACTATGATAAGGAGACCTTAATGATTTTCTGTGAAAGGCACATAGAAGCACAATCATGTAAGCACAGATTTTCCAGCATAAAAAATCTATCATACGTGTAAGAATGCACTTTTTTACAGCATTAAAAATTTTCTATTTTTAGAAAACAACAAGAGAAGTCAATAGTCCAGGAAAATAGTAAAGCCTAAAAAATTTTCACAACCGCCTAAAAAATTTTCACAACCTCTGTGAATTAAAATATGAATAATTCCAGTATAAATTAATATAGGTAATTGCAAACCTACAAAAAACGGTTTCCATGTAATGTAAATGGCAAATGTGATACTCTAGTAATTATCTCCAAACAGAAGCCAAAATTGAGTTGCAATATTTAAAAGAAAAGTATTTAAAAGAATGTAATTAGGAAAAAATATTTAAGGTAAATACAAGGCTCAGAAGAAATTTTTTAGTTATTGAATTTGTATTCTAAATTGAATCATCCTCCAGTCTCAAAGACTTTTTTTTTCTTTAAGTAAATTGAACTTACTTTAAGGATCAATCAAAACTCAATTGGAATATAGCATAATGAAGTCTCATACTATAGAAGTGATACTCAGAACTGAAAGATGGATGTTGGCATTTTTATTTGTTTAACTATTAAATGCAGAATTTTCAAGGCAGACAGTTTAATCTTACGATTCATGCAAGTATATTTTTATGCTGTGGCACATGTGGAAGCAGGGAACTGGACTCAGTGATCCAGGCAGTCCCTTTCTGCTGCCATATTCACGTACCAACCTTTCTCATTCCTCTCTTCTCCTTTCCTCTCCTCTCCTGCTCCTCCTTTGGAGTCCCAGCACAGATGTTTTAGAGTTGGAGAGCACAGGCAGAGAGTAAATGTGCCCTTACTCTTTTGTTCTGGCAGTTTGGTTACTAGCCTGCCAGACAGTCAGACTTTAGGGAAATGTCATTAGCCACCTGCTTTTGCACACTTCAGAATATATGTCTATATCTGTATTTTTCAGAAGTAAAAGGTAACATAGATACAAAGAATATAAACAGACATGTGCTATTACTAATAAAAGGCTTTGAGCAATAAGGAAGGTAATTCATTTCCTATGAAGGTGAGGTTTTATAAAAACAGTGTTTACTCACAGAAGTGGATTACTGGAAATGAGAGACAGGTAATTGTTTCTTTCAGTGGTAAACATGAATTACTACTTTGTTTCCAAAGGAGTTTCACATGCCCTCTAAATCTGAACGGCATGTAAAGTGAAATCCAAGATTGGTAAGATAGAAAAGTTGGTTGTTGATTTTAAGCTTAGTGGAGAAGACAAAGAGACAATGGAGCCATGTGTTGGCATCAGACATGCACAACACAGGGACATTAGTCATGTAAACAAGGGAAACTGAGAGGATTAATAAGATAAATTATACCCTAGTTATCACTACCTGAAAATCTGAAAGAAAATATTCTGTTTCAACAGCACGTTAGACGTTCCACAAACAAAGGATAAAAGGTGATAGTCTAGCTAATAAAACAGATTTTTACAGCTAAGTTATAAGTTAAAAGGAACAGAGTCCATGCTCCTGGTTTTGCAGTGGCATACGTCTGCCTACTGGCGGGCATTTCTCTTTTAAATGAAATATAATCACTTCCCTTGCACTAACCAAGAATTTGGGCCAGAATTGTCAGGCACCAAACCTCCGAAGAAGCTATTTTACAATTTAAACTCACCATGATAACATTTATTAATTGTTGAAATCAGTTGAACCAGGCTATCAGAAATTTATGCTTGCTTTCTTATCAACCAAACTAGTGCTGATATGTAATATGGAATGTGTTAGCATTAGTCCATAATATGTACAATTAAAGTTCAATCTTTTTTATCTAAATAGCTTATCTTCAATGTTTGAAAACTACCTTACATGTACTATGTCTGCTTTAACCTATTGAAGGCCTGATTCCTCATCACTTACTTAATACAATATTTTGTAATTAACTGTGGCAGGCATGGGATTAATCCATACAGAAAAATGGATAGGTTTTCTTTCTATGGAGATACCTACAAAAGGAGACTTTGAGAGGAGAAATTCCACTGGAAGCCTTTTGAAGAGATTTTGTTAATCGTTGACTGAGAGCAATCAGTATTGAATAGGACATAAATTTTATTCTCACCTTTTTTTGTGTGTTTTAGGAAGTATTTTGTGGATTATTTTGGCATGAAGTGTGCAACACAGTTTGGGAAGGGAAAGATGCACTTTAAGCTCCACAGATCAAGGAATCTTAGCCACAAAATGGAAATTCTGCTTTTCACCTAGCTTGAACTTCTGCATAACATTTTGCCCCACCCAGTAGTAATCCTAGACTACCTGTCTGCCTGGTATCCACTCAGCCTTACAACAGAGGCAACATGTTCTCACAGAATTTTTTTTATTTTGCAGAATCAGCATTTTGAGATGAAATACTGTTCCACTGGAAGTTTTCTAGTGAGCTCTAAAGGCAGTAGTTTAATCTCACAGATCTACCACAAGAAACCAAGGCTATTTGTCTGTCGGCTATGTGCCTGAGCACAGGCTCTGTGTGGCTTTATGTTGCTCCTGAAAATTCCCCAGAAGTATGAGCAGTTTCTCCATTACTTTTTATTTTGATGTTGTACCAGAAATTTTCCTGTTGCATTTCTACCTTTTGATGCCTGCCCACACAGTTTGTCTTTGGGACTTGCCTGCCCTCTCTGCACAAACCCTTCGTAAGGGAGTGCTTCCATCTAACAGGCAAGGCCTACAGAAGTGGAAGCCATGTGCCTCACCTTGCCCAGTCAGCAACCAAATATCTATGGATTTTAGGAACGCATTTTATCTTGCACACCCCCCTTTCCTGACAGCCACTGCTTTGAAATTCTTACAGTGGTCTGCCTTATAGGGGGCAGAGACAGGGAAGCATGCTTACTCAAGAGTTCTGCAGATTGAGATCTGCAGAAGTAGGATCCTTCATAGGAGCACCCAGATGTTGCTCTAGGTTCTTTGTGGGTTTTATAGCAATTTTTTATGGTCTTCTGGAATCCTATACGTATTAGTTCTTCACAGGCAAAATCAACTGTTACAGAAAGAGATGTAATGCTACGGTGAAGTCCCTTCTCCACTGACCAGAGTCTAGAGAGTCTATCAGTAGAACAGAAGATACATCTGGTGACATATTGGAACAAATTGGTACTTTCCACTTGCCAAAGTTATAAAACTCACCTTTAAATTTATAAAGAGTTCCAAGGGCATCTGTCATTCTCTGAGTCAGACTGAATACAGCATGCTACAAAAGAAACATGGTGTGCTATCTCATAAATACCTTACTTTACTCTTTCTTTTGTCGCTTCTTAATGCTTCACTCCTCTCATAATAAGAAAAAAAAAAAAAAAGACTTTTTTTCAAGTTTAAAACAAGTACATCTTCTTTTCAACTGGAAACCTTGAACAGTGGCAAAAAATCCTTCAAGGACACATGGAAGATATGGAAGTAATCTATGTTTCCAAACAACATATTTATTTCCAGAAGACTCAGCCCATGAAAGGCTATAGATCTTTCAACAGTTAATGCCCTTCTTGGGTTATTGCACACCAAAAATTGTGACTTTTCAGTGCTAGTAAGTCCCTCCTGGGTACTTCTACATACTGATGTGTAGCAATGATGCTTGCATGCAACGAACAGCAGATGACTTAAGGGAACACCAAAATTTCTGAACAGTTTACCAGATAATTTTAATAAAAAATTATTTTCCTTTAGGAAAAGTGATATTTTTAAATACAAGTTTTAAATTGTAAGTGCTTTCAACTCCATAATGTGAAAATCTGCTGATAGGTGTAGTGGGAATACGTTATCAAGACACAATGACATTACATTCCAAGATGCAGAAATTGAATGTCTCTTCTTTCAAGCAATTTGGATACACCTGCATTTCTATAACAAGCCATTGTTTTTTTATAAAAAGAAACAAAATAGCTGATTTCTGAAGGACAAGGAAGTAAATTTAAGGTAATAGCAATAATATGCCAGGAAGTGCAGTCAAGGTGTTGAATACTGAAAGCTGTGACCATTTGTTGATCGATCTACTAATTCCAGCTGAGAGTATCATGAAAATGTAGGTCTCAGTCGTGAGGAAATATCATCCATGCTTGACAGAGAGGTATTTTTTCCCATTAGAAAGAGTCAGACTTCCTTGAGGACAGACTAGGTCTTTACTTTTCCTCACTATGCTGGATTTCAGATGTGAGAATCTAAATGAAGAAGGACACCTGGTAGAGGTTCAAAACAGTGTCTTGGTAGATAGAGAATTGTAGAACTGAAAGATAATTGAGTTTGACTTCTACCACATAACAGCAACTCACAGCCATTAGGTTTCTTTCTTATTTAAGCAAGGCTTATCAATTCCCACTAAACTTGCTTCCTTTGAGAAACCTGAGTAAATGCTTGTAAAAAAGATAATATGAAAAAAAAAATTCCATAAGTTCCCTTTGTTGAATAATGCATGAAGAGAATCATACTCACATTAAATGGGCTTTATTATTTCAAACATACATATAAACATGTAGGAATGCCTGTGACTTGCTGCTTATGAGAAAGTTCAACATATATTTGATTTAAAACCTAGAGCGATTGATTTTTTCATACTTTCTACAATTTTTATCATTTAAGTATACTTAAAAGAGAGCTTTTTAGTATACATAAACCARACCATGAACTCTGTACAAAATGTTTGCTTATATTCCCTAAATTGCTATGACTTTCCACAAAAGGTTATTTTAAAGTTCTTTTTGGCTAAAGATTGGGAGAAACTCCACCAGAAAGAAAACATGGCTTAAGACCACACGTTATCAATGTAGCAGGGGGTTGCTAGCATGAAATCTGTGTGTCTGCTGATGTGGCTCCTTCCCTTTGCAGTTACTGCAGCTTTATTAGATCTAGACGTATAAGAGCACAAAGCTGTCATCCATGATGCCTGGAGTGCTTTCTGCTCGTATTGGCTTTGTTGCTGTATCTCTGGGTATATCATCTGTCTTTTACGATTTCTTCAGTTGCATCTTTTTTCTATCTTGAATTTCTGTCTAAAATGTCAAAGCAAATGTTTGATTAAAACAAACAAACAAATAAAAACCAAAAGGAAAAGAAGTGAGGTATCTTCGTAATCATACCTGACTACCTACCCAAAATTTTTCAAGAAGTAGAAGGAAACTGTGGCAGTATAGAAGGGCCTGCACAGGCCCTTTCCACATCAGAAAGCACTGTTATGCAACTACCAAGTCCAACTACCTGATAATAGCATCCTCCGTGACACAAGGAGAAGGGAACCACGGGAAGTGTTCCTTGAAAAGGGACGTAGACGCTACTTGGTTTTGAAAAAGCAGGCTTCTCCTCTTGCTGTTGTACCTACTGGCTATCCTGATATTCTGTGGAAAAGTAAGACAGGGTCCACAATGGCTACTGTTGCTCCTCTCTCATGTGGGCACATTATCATGTTACGCTGGTGTCACTCCAGTAGTTTGCATTAATCAGTAAAGTAGGGTTGCTGTTCCGTCAGCAATCTGCAACAGCACCTAGTCACATTTCTTTAGTTCTTCAAGGTTGTTTTGTGGTTATTCCAGCTAGTTCCCCATTGCAATGGATTGAACTACCTCACCTTTACTCCACAAGGTAAGTCAGGGTACTGCAAAATTGCATCCCATCACAAAAGCTTTTTTTCCTTGCAGAAAAGCTCCAAGGACTAGTTTCCACCAAACTACCTAGTACATGGTTGGTAATGAGCTCTAAATGAGGTAGCGTGGACACTGAAAGTGATCTAGCTGTGATCACTAATTGCAAAGGAGGTTCTGAACTGCACCTTTTTACCGTATTTTACCATGCTTCCTATTCCATTTTAAATCTTCTTTTCCACAGCTGCTGTGAGCATAGACCCATATATCTTGAAGCAGAATCTTAAACAGGGTTTGTGAAGAACACAGTCTGGTCACATGACACTTTGTTTCTTTGTTTCGGCCCTTAAAACTCACCTCTGATGACATGAAAGAAAAAATTAAATATGCATTACTTATTTTTTAGTGTTCTCAACCCTATCCTCAGTTCCTACAAAGATGGCACAATAATCAGACAGGTGAAGCTAAAACCTAGGCACTTTGCAAAATAGCCCAAAGCAGTTACTATAAAATACTTTGAAAGAAGTACTTACTTTTTTAGCCAACATTTTTAATATATTCTAGTTGCCAAAGATATAGCCCTAGATTTAAAATCTATGTGATTTCTTTTTGGTAAAAAGAAAAATCAAAAGGGATAAAACCCAATCTTGGTTATGTGATTTCTTCCCTTTAATAACCTTCAACACCTACAGATGTTGTAACTGGAACCGTGGTACTTCATTTCCAAACTACAGACTTCTCCCTTTGAACTAAAAGGAGAGGTCTTTTAGCAGTGAGCTGTAGCTGGACCTGCAACTCCTTACTGAACTGAAAACCATCAGTAGACACATAACCAGACCAATCCTCAATGACAGAAACCTCTCAGTCCTTCAGACACCCATGGATAAAAGGCTGGGGTTACAACAAGCAGGGAAATGACTGGGCCCAACCTACTTGCAACAAAATGATTAATAACTCCACTTGACTAAATCCTCTTTCTTAAATACCTCTGGCACATAAATATTCAGCAGATTTAAGTAAAAGATAAGTTTTAAGTGGTAACACAACAACAGACTCTTTGATCTAGACTGACAAAAACAAAATTTTGAATTAGAATATTTTTAATATAATGAAAAAAAAATCAACTAACTTTCTTCTTGCTTCATAGAAACATTCTCACTTCCTTTTAAAGTAAATGGGTTAGGCATGAAGCCAAACATTTTTTCCAATCTGGAATTACAAGACTGGATGAAACAGGGTTTCATAATTGTGGCTGTTTTTACCCTGAAACCTGGGGGTGTTACTTGGCATGTTAAAAAAAAAAAAAAAGCCATCTAGTGGTGCTTTTGTGGGACCAAACCAACATGACTATATACATCAAGTACCGCAGGAATCTCTGAATTGACTGGCTCTAGTGTTCTTTCATAAAACCAGAGGAGTATGCCACAGTGGAAGTTGCTGGATTCCCCTAATGAACCACTAACTCTTTCATTTTGTTGTACAGCAGCTGGAGAGCAGGATGTAACTTTTGAGCACATCCCATTGCAGTTCTCTGCAACCTTGCAAGACACATCTTTTCCCCTTCTCACCAGTAGGCAGTGGGAGTAATGCAAATGTGAAATGAGGGAATGGTGTGTGGAACAGAAAAAGTGTCATCTCAAAAAAAGCATCATGTATTCTAAAAACAATATCTGTGAGTTTCAAATTAACAGAGGAAATATAGACATATCACCATCCCATATGAGCTCTAATATGTCATTCTTCACTATACTAAAATTTCAGTCTGGTACTGAGTACAGCAGTCTCTTTGCTCTTGCCTACCAGACCCAGTGTGAATTTACATGAGCTAGCTGCATGGTCTCTCAGTTTACTCTTTGTATACAGATGAAAGGTACATGTATTCTCATGCACTCCTTTAACCAGACTCAAGGATGAAGATAAGTTCACAGCTTGTTTGCTTCCTATCTATAAATGTAAAACATCACGCCAGCCTCCATCTAAAAAAGCTAAAGGACCAAGCATATATATCAGCTAGAATGTCCTTTCCACAAGTACATAATCAGATTTTTATAATTTCTTCTATTCTGCATAAATTGATCATGAATCCCAGTGGCTTTCCATCCCCACAATCACGAAACATCTTTTGATTAACATTGTATTTTCTCGTGTGGATATATGGACGCATGTGAGTGTACATACATGTGCACATGGAGGGAGAGAAAAACTCGAACAACACATTGTCATATTTAAAAATGTGAATGTTAAATCCCACCTGAATGAAGCATACTGCCCCAGAAAAGGACAGACTGGCTTGAAAAGAAAGTGCAACAATAAAACAAAATAGTCTAAAGCACAACATTGAATCAGTTAATATGGTGGCACTTTTACAGCTGAGTTTGCATTTAATAAAATCAGCTTCTTTACTGAAAAGGGAGAAATATACTTTGTCTTATTTTTGTATAAAACTTTGGAAAAAAAAAAGAAACAGGAACTCTTACACTGGAAGAAGAATGTTTCACAATTTTTTTATCATATGATAAAAATTTAAGGTCTTTTGGACTCTTAATTACAGGACAATCTTAAGGAGATTTTTTTCTTCTTAAGCTATCAACAGATATTTATGATTTCATTTAAATTATTCTCCAAGTACTGATTTGGTGGTAAAAGCTACATTAATATGTCTGTTTTCACAGATATACACATTTGAAAACAGATGATCTAAATGAAGGTGGTATTCCTTCAGGCAGGCTGTTTGCATTTATCAACATCACTCCAATACTTCCAGTGTGTTTTAACACTTTCTCAGGTGCCAGTTGCAGTTTGCCATTTATACTGAGGAACAGAAGGTATAAAATGGTGAAAGCAGAAGACAACAGCATTCCCTGGCATCTGACAGTCTAACAGGGATATTTTTAAGCATTCTGTATTCATTTTGAATAATTGTTTGGAACAGGGATAGGGAAAAAAAATGTGAGGTTACTTTGGTTTGACTTTCAATTAATCAGGGCATGAACTGAAAGTTTTACACCTCTGGATCAGGTTGTCTCTTCCCAACCCTTCAGGTTCACTGAATTCAACTGAATTGAATGGATCAGTTGCTACATCATGCTGTTGTATATGTGTATACGTGTATGGGTCCATATATATATATTACCATTATATATGTATGTATGGATAAATAACTTGCCGATTTACTGAAGAACATATCACTCTTTTTTTCAAAACAATCAAGAAACACAAAATTATACCCTGTATCATGCAAGCTTTTGTATCATATCCATCATTTACTATACACCACACTTAGTGCCCTAAATAGTGCCTGTAAGTCTCCCTTTCTTCTTAGCTGATGTAAGAGAAAGATGGCAATAACGTTTATATTTTGCTATTATTTTTTTCTGTACAGGAAGCTTACAAAGTTGTGCTTTTCCAGAAAATTTCGGAAAGCATAACACTCACTTTTTCATTCAAGTAACACTTTAAAAGTGATACATCTTTTTCATGAGTGTGCAACTAATAGTCACATACTAGATAGAAAATGGAGTTCAGTCAGAGGCTTAAGGCAATACAGTCTATCTTCTATAAAATAATAATCTTTCTGGCTTTGGCCAGATGCTAGTAGTCTAGCTTTTTTGTAATAGTCTTCCACTCATTAAGAAAATTCTAATTAGGCCCAAGACTTCATGTAATGGTTTCTCAAATGTTTTCAATGAAAAAAATAATAATCCACCAAAGCAAATACCTAAAGTAGCACTTAAATTAAACTTTCTTTTCCACTCTCTCATGCTTTTCAAATACTTATTATCCAGATAAATGTGTTCTTTGCTTTTGCTGGAGATTTACTGCAGAGTTTCAACTTCTTGCAATGATATAACAATGTTCCAGGGGACTGCCAACATAATAACTGATTGATTTGAAGATTTCTATTTTTAAAGTTCCACTACATTCCCATTAGAATTTAAAAATTCTATGCACTAAAAAAAAAAAAGGTGATAGAAGGCTATCTAGAGAAAGACGTATTTTTTTCTGAACTCAACAGCTGCTGATAAAATATTTTCTAGTACTGTATTCCAGATAAACTATATTCTAGCACTTCTCTGTGCAAGTAAGTAACAAGTCCCAGATGTCCTTTGCAGGCAAAAGAAGGCAGCATTCATGCAGGGCAGCAAAATTATGAAAGACCTTAAAATAAGAAAGAGTGCACAGAGAGGGACAAATATTCCCTACAGTAAAATTCTGCAAACTACACCCAGCAACATTTCTGCAGTTGCACAGGTTTCTTGAGAATGCTTGACAATTACGTTAAGATAGGTGATTCTGCATGGTTGCTTTTATCTCTCCTTACATATCCCAAGCAGGAAAATTCTCAGTATATCTTAAGAAAGACATTCAGTGTATTTAATAGACATGTCAGCTACCTGGGATGAAATCCTATTGCAGCTGAAGTGAAGGGGACCTGTTGAATGCATAGAGCAAGATACCTACACAGTTGGTATTCCTATAGTTAGCCCTGTACCTCATGCATTGAGAGTCTCTCATGCTTTATGACCCAGGAGACAGGGATGCACATCAGCTTGATTTATGGTATTAAACAAGAGAGGGTGATGTGTGGGGCAGAGAAAAGGAGAGGTTTATGGCTGTGGTACAACGGGCAGCCCACATTCAAAGGAAACCATTCAAAGACAACCATCCCGGAGTTGTACCCCTTCTTTCATACATGACCTGTTCCCCACCTAGGACCTTCTGCGAGGTGTCTCACAGCCTGGGATAGAAGTAAGTCGGGAAATATGCTTCCCGTTCCTATTGTTTTCAAACACAGGGGCAAAATATGCCAGGCTTTGTTGAGCAATTTGCTTGTGGGAGTTTTGCTCAATTGAGGATTCAGAAGTTGTCTTGTGGTTTGGCTGGCTAGTTCGGAGAGAACCAACCAATATTCAAAAATTATTTAAAAACATGTGTGACCTTGTCTGCACCATCTGGCCAGTTCAGCAGAAGCCCTACGTGAACTACTTAAAGAAAACTGGTTTAGAACACAGCCTTTTCTCTTTCCATAGTATCTCAGCCTATGACAGACTTAAAGTTGAACAGTGACCTGTGACTGTTTTTTTCTCCCGACATTTATTTTCTTTTTTTCCAGTGGAATTGATAGTATAAGAAAAGAAACTGTACAACCCTCTAATTCAAACTAGAGTATGTAATTTCAAAATAAAAATACCTAATTACTTAAATGGCAAATTGTGATAGATGTTCAGGTGTCTATCTACGTTCAGACATACTAAAATTTATAAAAAACACAGGCAAAATCAAGCTCCTAAGAAAAGGATGTAAATAAAAACAAAATGGATGACACTTTACCAGATTAATTAAATGAATGGAATACCACCTCCTCTCTTCTAGAGGAGTCGCATTGAAGTAACTGCCCTTCACTGCAGGTAGTACATTTCTTTTGAAAATTAAATGCCATATTCTGAATTGTTCTGCAAGAGTGTAGAACTTGCCATGCAAAATGCATGTAGAAAATATCCCTAAATGCTTACCCACCTCTTCCTTTTGTTAGACAAATATTCCCCAGCTTTGTTGAGCTAAAAGCAAAATCGGGGGGGGGGGGGGGGGAAGGAAAAAAAGTGAATTATTGTTGGCGTGCTATGACATAACAGAATGTCTTCAGAAAAGATGCCTGACTTCATGGGACCTCATTAATAATGGTCTACATAACCGGTGGCTTTCTATGAATCCCCAAATATTGTTCTTGTCTTTCAAGGACATCTCACTTGCAGATGTGAAGAACACTGGTAAAAGTACTCTTGTACTGAGCCACCTTCACAAGACTAATCATGTACCTCTTTCAGTTAAGTGAAAGACCTTAATTCAAAAGCAAAATACTGACACCTAACTGGTTATCTGTCCATATGGGCAATATGAGAACATTTAATCCAATGTATAATTATGCTAAATGGTGTATATTCACATCTGTATGTCTTGCACTGCTTACTCCCTGCTTCTAATGGTTTGCATTGTTTGCAAACTATTTTATTGCAAAATTAATGAAGATATAATGATTTCACATATGTGATCCACTCTGTTCCCAAAGTACAACCTATTGCCAGTTTCAGGGCATAGACATTCTCCTGGGCTATGCTCTGAGGTCATGTAACATCGAGATTTTCTCCTGCATGGATGCTACTTAGACAGCTGAGCACCTGAGTATGCATAAGCACATTAACAGACAGTAAAGYTACAGCAGAAAATGTGAGAGGCTGGATAGAAAATATCTTGCTACCAACTGTTGAATTTATAATGGGAAATTATGGATATGTGCATACTTTTCATTGCTTTTGAGCTCAGGCAGATAGATGGCAAATCATTCTTGTGCAAACCACAAAAAAAAAAAAAACAAAAACAAAAACAAACCACAAAACCATCCCCCCCCCTCCCCAAGCAATTCAGCGTACAACATCCTATCTACACTGTACTCATTAGGCCTCTGTTTTCACAAAAAATGTCCTTTCAGTGACTTTGGCTGCTCTCTCCTGAACAACCAGTATTAATCTTTACTCTTCATCATGCTTTCTAACTGCTAAATATTCAGATATTTGGATTTCTGGTGCATGGTTACTCTACTGTCTGTGTAATCATATCATGTGGTTTTCTGTGGTAGAAGTTTTATTGGTATTTTAGAGGCAGTAATATATAACTGGAATTGCACAGAGTGGATCAATTTTTCCTCTTCTTTACACCAATTTTATACTGGGTGATACCACTGATTATAAGCATATCAGTGTATTAGAAAAGATCAATAGTTGGAAGACATGTCTTTTTGATGGGATGGTTCATTTGAACATTCACTTGAGGGCTGAGTAGATCATCCATATTAGTGATAGTTATACATGTACGTCAAACTATGGAATTTATGATTTCATATTTTGGATGATGGATATGCTCTATTAATAGTTACAGTTGTCATTACATGTTAACCCTTCAGGATATAAACTGAGACACCTGCGTTGAAAGTAGTGGAAGGGCAGTAAGTTCAGAGTGAGAAGAAAAACAGAGAAGTGGACAGTGCTGGATGACTGAGACATTTAATTATTTTCTTTTTATACTGTGAGCAACTGTAACTGTTTACAATCTTGCTTGAAGTTCAATGGTGTTTTTCTAAGGAAATTTCCACATTTGTTAAGAATTGCATCACGTTGGTACTGAAATGTTCCCTCCCCATATAATTCCTTTCCCTCTACCCAGTTCTCCGCCCCATCCCTGTCCAGCAACTTCTTTCTCATAACCTCTCCACTTCCCATTGGATCCTAAAAGACATATTGGTAAATCCATTCCCTTAAGAATATGGGAGCCCAGAGCTTTTATGGCATGGGGAAAGTTGGAAACAGACCTAGTGCCTCTGTGTCACCAGTGCTGGAAAAGCATCTCCGCAGATGTTGCACCCGAAGCATGCCAGCGCATTACAGCATCCACATTATGAAGAGACAGCAGGACAGCACAATCTGCTCTCATCTAGACTCCACCAGACTGAAATCTGAGGTCTGGAGTAGAAGGTTGGGATGAGAGCCGCTCATATGGGGTTTATAACCTCAGTGTAGGCAAAAACTCAAATTCTGAAGAATCGAGAAGCAGAAGTGTTAGAAAAACAGCTGCCAAACTCCATCCAACTTCCAGTTGAACCTTATTCCTACTGGATGACAGAGAGTCATGATTTTGCACACAATATTTCTGTATCACATCTGTACTTAAAAGATTCTTCAAGGCTGTTGCTTTCATACACGGAGAATAGATATTAGGATAAAGGACGGGGCTTCGTGTACCTTTGCAGCAGCGAGCAGCTGTTGTCCCTAACCCTGAAATGCCAGTGCACTTGGAGCCATCTCTCCCTCTCAGATAATCCTTTTCTTTCTAAGATGAAACTTCCTTCACTCCTTTCAACAAATGTTGTGGAAGCAACATTTCCACAAAACCATTTGTCTCGATGCTATTTCCCCTGTGGTTTTAAGTCTAACAACCTTTGGTGATCTGTAGACTCTTTCTAAGATGTTATTGACAGCTGGGAAAAAAAAAAATACTCCCATATTTGTGTCAGAAAACAATATATAGGGAATCAAAACAGGCTGGAAAAGTTTTAGGATTTTGCAAGTCAAGGAAAAATAGTGTACCATGACTAGTCCACTGAAGTGAAATGGTTAACTGTACTGTGACACCCTTCCCTTTTAGGTAACTCCCAAAAAAGGGGGTAAAACCCAGTCTTCTACACTTGGGTAGCCTCACTGGTAAAAACACATGTGTTTTGCATATGTATGTCACACACAACCTGCACATTCTGTATGCATGGCCCTGATCTGGTGAAGTCTGACACAGAGATATCCTTTTTCATGGAAGTGTTGTCATTGACTTCAAAGGGACTATTTCCAGGAGTAAACTTAGTTATGTGTGTGAGGACAGGATCAGGGAGCTGGTATGAGCATGTGTCCCTGTTTACTGTACAAAATAGACACATATTGCTCCTTTTGCTGTCATCTCCTGTGGTGGAGACCTCATTCTGCAACAGGCTGAAGTGTGATATACTGGCAGGTGGTCTTTATTAGAAAGGTCATTGACATTGTCAAGCATCTTTTGAAAGGTGACATTGCACCTAGAAGGTTATCAGGCCAGAGCCATGAAGTCTGCAACAATTTCTCTGACAATATTGTAAACAGGTAATATCTCTGACCCTTTTTTAGACTTAACAAAACACAGGAGATTAAAGTTCTTCTGTGCCTCTTTCACCCCTCCATCATCCACGTATACACTTCTCTTAAGCTTTGTCTTGAAGTACCCCACAGAAGTAGGGAAGTTGTGAAAAAGCTACTTTAATTATAAGTACCACAGTAACGAATTCAAGTACACTCATTTATCATAAAGGGCTTCCCCATCTGTCTCTAAAGTATGCTCAAAAATGCTGTGTATTTGATAACATGAAGGTTGAGAATGTAACACATTTTAGTTCTAAACACTCCATTTTGGTTAGCTTTTTGTAAGATTGTACAACTGCATTTTGACTGAAAGAGCAGATTGGGGTGGGGTGGGGTGTGCGTGTGTGTGCATGCGCGCGTGCCTGTGTGTGGTCTCTTCCTAATTTATTTGCACTTCAACCCATTGGGATCAAGCTGCAATCCCTGTAGGCAAAAGAAGATTAGGGAAAGCGACTGACTGTTTTTTCCCAGACACAGAAGGGAAAGCGACTTCTCAAGTACCGCAAGTTTTTCTGGCCACTGTACAAATTGTTCCTGAGTATGGAGAGTTTCCAAAAGACCTAATTAGCAACTCGCTGCAAACATTTCTTTGCATTAGCTAATGATCCGGCTACACTTGTAAGCAAACAGTACCAACATATCTAATCAATGCAGAAAAACCAACAGAATGCCTATTAAACATCTGGATGTAATTTTCTAGTTAGACTTAGAACAAAATGAAAACATATGCAGGTTTCTTTGATCTATGCCTCAACAAAGAAATTGTCGATAAAAAAACACACTGGCTAGTCAATGTGTCATTTTCATAAAGCCTGGTCATTTCTCTTCAAATGTTCCTAGTTTAATTTTGTTGGTTTCCTGCAATCTCTAATTTTACCATATTGTGTGAAACCACAAGGGATTCTTTGGATCTGATTTTATTTGAGGTTTTACTGCTGCACGATCTGCTACTGACTTTTTTTTAATTCAACTCGGGAAATTTTTAAGGGTGAAAGAATGGGGGAAGGGAATACAGACATGATGGTAAAATGACCTAGTGCAACTTTTTGAACGTTCTTGCCTACAAGGAAAGCTACTAATTAAAAAGAAATCAAATTACAAAGAGGGTATGCAATGGCTATTAGCCAAAAGATAGCGAATAATTAGAAATGTAATTGCTTTACCCTGCTCACATAATTTGCACTTCATAAATAAAGAAATATTTTAAAAGTGATATTGTTTTGCATGCCCTCATAATAATTATTATTCTTGCAGCTGTATAGGTAGTCACTACTATACCACACGAACTATATGACTCAGATACTTTTTTTTTCTCTATTCCACCTGTGCTGTTCTGCCATTTAAAAAAAAAAAAAAAACACCAAAGAAAAATAGAACAGCCCCCTCCCGCCATGCACATATACATAATTTTTAAACGTACTCTGTTTCTCTCTCAGTTGAAAATCCAATGATCTCTCAATCTAAAACTTCGAAAGCATAAAATCTATTGAATTCTGTAATTGCTTCCTCCACTGATTTGCTCTCACTACATAGGTAGTAGAACGGTGGGATAAATCACAAATTTGCTAGATTGTTTCCCACCCACCTGCAGCAGACTCCTAGTGATTAACATCATCAACATTTTTATTGTATGTGCCAGTTTGTGGGAAGTTAAAAAATACTGTTTGTAAATAGTATTGTTAACAGTAAAGGAAAAAAATATAAACAGTATGGTAAACAGAACATCATACAATACGTCATTTCCCTAAAGAACAGATGCTACATCTGAAACCCTTTCAGCATATTCAAACTACAATTTGGACCCAATACTGCTGTTTTTGACTCAAAGTTCCAGCTGCTTCCAGTGTGAGCTTTCAGCACGTAGTCAATGCAGGATTAGGCCCTTTGCTATACGAGGTAGGAACACTACATTAAAATGCTTACAGTGAAAAACAATTGATTTCAAACAGCAGAGTCGAATGGATGATTAAACAGAATGGTTTGGGGGGGTTAACACTGAAGGCAATCTTTTTATTTTGTTTTTAAAACATGAGACAAAAGTTTAAAAACAATTATTTTCAATCCAGTTTGAGAACTGTGTAGAGTATGTACACTATTGTGGCATAGCGACCCGGTATAAAACACTACCTTGAGTTGAACACAGGTCTTTACAACACACTTAGCCATATTTTTGCCTGTCTTTCAGTGGTTTAAACAGTGAGCGTAGCCATGGAATGAGAATGTTCAGTTTTCTGAGATTAATCCAGATTTATACCCGTCTAACAAAAAGGAAATTTTATGCTCTAATCAGCCAATGATAATGTACCATAAATTAGTTAAATATCAGATCATGTTGGTTATTGTTCATGCTATGTAATGTCAGTGGCTCTCATTTAAAATAAAAATAATAAAAATCATCACATTTGATTCTACTACTGCTTTTACAGCTCTTCTATCTCGATTATAATGGAGAAGATTCAAAATGCCCTTAAGTGTCTGATTCCAGAATCTAAGTAGGTTAAAAGCACTTGTTAAAAAAAAAAAATCAGGAAAACAGAGCTTTTCTGTTTCTGTTAAAACATGCCTTGGACATTTTAATGATGACAAACAAAGGTTACAAGACATTTCAACTTTCATGTAGGCAAGCAATAAAAAAAAAAGCAGCTTTTGTTTATGTTCCAAAACATAGTGTTGTTTTAATGTCATATCTGTTAATATCTCATTAACAACTTGTGCCAGCAGGTTAAGCAAAGTACAACCAAAGTTAGGTAAGTGTTACGTTATTACGGACTCCATAGCTACCAGGTACACACACAAAGTATATAATAATAGCTTGCATTTTTATGGCATCTTTCATCTGAAGATCTAAGTCCTTTATAAGCATTAATTAATTAAGCTTTCTAATGCCACGAACAGAGCACTGAGTTGGCTTGTCCAAGACTACAGGGGAAGAGCTGGGAACAGAATGCAAGATTTTTAGCTTTACTTATGCATGCAGAACACCAGACAAGTTTACATTCCTGTCCTGGGAACCACATCTATCAAAGGTCACTATCAAGGGTATTTCGCCTCATGTCTTAAAAAACACTAAAAGTCGTCACAATTATTTATGTATTCACAAAGACGTATGCACATACGTATTATATATACAAATATTAACACACACATACATATGTACAGGTACAGACACCTATAGGTACAGACACTATTACATGTACACATATACATGCTCAGAGACACACGCAGAGAGACACGTGTGTGTCTGTTTTCAGTGTCAAAACTCTGCARTCTCAGAACGAAGTCCAAGGCTTCACTGCGGAAGACTGAGGGAGTTTCATTTTCTTTTCCTTTGGTCATTTCTATGTAAAGCTGGGCATAATGTAGTATGGAAATTAGCACTCTCAATGAGTAAAGCTGTATCTTGATATTGCAACATATCAAATTTCATACCAAATTTTAAACATAGACTGCTCTTTCTTTAGGATACAAGATGAAGCATAATACAATTCTCAATAAGTGTATCTAGTAAACATTAATGGGGAATTGTAAGAAAATGCAAATTATAAAACTACCCTTACTGTGTTTAAATAATGCCATACAACATTTTAGGGCCTCTTTTTGGGTAGTATATGGGTACACTAACATCATACACGTGTCTTAAAGCATTGTTTTAAGTTTGAAGGTACGAATATTTCACACTTTGTCGTGTAATTCTGCTATGAATAAGGTGGTTGTTAATAGAGGGTATGTTTTGAAGTTTACTTCCCACTGAAAGCTGTGACACCGTTTGTCATCTCAGTAGTCACACACAGAGTGTGGAATTTGTTTGACCCTCATCTACCTCAAGTGGGCCTATAAACCATTTACAACAGCAAAGTTCTTGACAGCTTTCCTCTAGCAGACCCCTCTTATAAAAAAGCCAATTTTCCCCAGAGGACCACTTCCGTCTGATCAGGGGGTCACTCTGACCAACATTTCAGTCGGCGTATTTGAGCGACACAAATAAGCGTGAGGTTTTATCCTTCTTTACGGTATTTTCTGTGTGGCCCGGAGCATCGCCAGCAGGTGCTACAGCAGGCACCGGCGCCCTTACACGAGTACAAGGGGCAAAGGTGCCCCACCCGCCCGCCTGAGATACGAGGCAGCTTCTCGGGACGGGCAGGTGTAGCCTCTTCCCCGAGCGCCCTGCGCCAGGTGCCGCGTGTGCGCGGGGCTGGGTGCGGGGCCGGCGCCTCCACACGGCCGCCGCCGGGCCGTGCGTCCCCGCACCTCCCTGCCAGAGATGGCGGATGCGGGCCCGGCCGCCGGGAATGCCCGCGGCCGCGTGCACGCCGCGCACAGAGAGGCTGCCCCGCGGGCGGGTGAGCCGCCCCTCTCCACGGAGCCCCTGCCGAAAGAAACCTCTGGCCGGCCGAAGGCGCGGAGCCCGGCCGCGCGGGGAACTGGTGCGGGCCGGGCCGCCCCGCCCCGCGCCCCTCCGCGCCCCTCCGCGCCGCACCGCGCAGGCGGCACAGCTCGCCGGCAGCCCCGCCCCGCCTCGCCCCTTCACGCCCGCCCGACGCCCGCGAGCCCCACGTTACTTTGATTGACAGCTCAGCCTCTCCACTCTCCTTCCCACCGACCTTCCCCTCCTCCCCGCGGCGCTGCGCGCTCCGCGCTCCGCGCCCTCCTATTGGCTAGCTCGGAGCGCTCCTGCCGCTCCACCAGAAACGGTTCCCAGCGAAAGGCTGAGAGGCGGCGGGGCTCGAGCTCTCTCCATTGGTCCGCGCGGCCGCGGCGCGTCACGGCCCCACGTTGGTGCCGGGGACGGCGATTGGGCGGCGGCGGCGGCGGCGGCTCCCTCCCCGCGCGGCGGCGTGGGCGGGGCCGGGCGGCTGGTTAGCTGGCGGAGTGTGAAACCGCGTGCTAATGTAAGCGGCGCGGGCGAGCGCGGCGTGTCGCGCTCGGCCAGGGCCCCGCTCCGTCCCGCCGAGCGCCGCCCGCCCCGGCCTCCCCTGGCCCTCGGCCGGCGCGGCGCGGCGGGGAGGGGGAGAGGGAGAAGAGGGCCGGTGGCGCTTCCGGCCGCTGGGGTCCGGATTTTTCAGCCGGGGAGAAGTTTATCGCGGGTCGGCGAGGAGCGGCGGGGCAGCGCGGCGGAGGGGAGGATGAGGATGCTGCTGCTGCTGCCGCCGCCGCGATGTGCCGCGCTCGGGGGGCTCTGGTGAGACGCGCGGCTCCCCGATGCGCGCCCGCCCGGAGGAGGCTGCAGCGGTGCCGTGGCACGAAGGAGCTTCCCGTCTGATTTAGCCCCGATACGGACGCTTTCATCTTCTTCTTGATTTTCTTTTTCCCCCGACGGGGCGGGCGGCTTGGCCGGTCGGGCCAGCGGGCGTTTTGAGGGGTTGTGTTTTTCTTTTGTCCTAGGGACCTCTCTGCAACTAACGGAAGAGTCTCTGCTGCGTGTGTGGTTCCCCCTCCTCTGCCCTCCTGCGTTTCGTGCATGTGCTACTGGAGCTGCTCCGATCGGGGCCGGCTGCGCAGGGCCCCCTCCCGCCCCCCCCTTCCTCCTCCTCCCGCCTTCCTCCCTTGTTCATCGCTCCGTCTCTTGCCCATGAACCGGGCCCTCCGCCGACGCCCGGGAGCAGCGCGGCCCTCCCTGGAGACTTTCTCTCGCCCCCCCGGCTTGCGACGGTCCCGCCGCTGACACCGCGTCCCGCTTCCTCCAGCTGGATTTCCCCCTCCTGGCAAGAGGCAGAAGCGGGGAGAGGAGTCGGGGTTTCCGGCCTCACAATTGCATCGGCAACCGGCGAGCCCCAGCGAGAGGGGGATTATTCGCTCCCGCGGCGAAGATCGGCGGGGCGGCCGCGGCCCTCCCCCTCCCCCCTTCGCCCCGTCGGGTCCTGTCCCGTCCCGCCGCGCCCGGGCGCTGCCGGCGCCGCCGGCGGGCCGGAGCGCCGCCGAGGGAGCGCGGAGCGGCGGTCACCGTCCCGAGCGCGGCTTGTCCGCCTGCCCCGAGCACCCCTAGCCCTCCCCGGAACAACAGCAACAAAGGACGCCGCGGCCGGAGGATGTCCCCGCGGCGGGGGCACTGAGCGGCGCCTCGCCCCGCTGCTGCCCGCGGCGGCGGAGGGAAGGCGGCCGGCGGGTGTCGCCGCTCCTGCCCCCTCGGCGCGCCAAGCGTGAAGCCGGGGCAGGGCGGGGGGCTCGCCGCCAGAGCCGCGCTGCGAGGGAGCCCCGCCGCGGCCGGAGCCATGTTCCCCCAGAGCCGGCACCCCGTAAGTACGGCCCGGGCCGCCGCTCCGCGGGGGTGGGGGCGCGGGGATGGCCGGGGAGCGGTGCGGAGGCTGGGGCTGGGCGGTCCGGGCGGCTCCCCGCTGCCGACGCTCCCCCGGCCGGCTGAGGGGGTGCGGGCGCCCTCCCAAGTTTGTCCCCTCCGGGGGAACCGTTGCGTCCTGCCTGCCGGCGCGGCCGGGGAGGGGGCGCGCCTCCTCCGCTCCCCTCCCCCTCCCCCTTTTGTTTCGTGGGCGACTTATTTGCCTTGGGAACGACGGCGGGAGGCCGCCGCCGGGCCAGGCAGCAGCCCCCTCCCCGCCGAGCGCGGCGCCCGGGCCGGGGCCGGCCATGCCCCCGCGGCGGGGGTCGGCGGGGAGGAGCCGGCACGCCCCGCTTTCGGGTAGACGGCGGCGGCAGGAGCGGGTGGGTCGGGGCCGGAGCGGCTCCCGGAGCGCGGCTAGCCTCGCCCCCGCAGATGAGGGACGGGAAGGTGGGTGACAAGTGCGCAGCGCCCCGGGGCGGTGGCGGCCTGGCCGGGCCCTCCCCTCCCTTCTTACCTCCCTCCCCGCTTCCCTCCACCCCTTCGGCTCAGCCCGGCCGCGGCGGGCAGCGCCGCCCCCCCAGCCCCCCCCGCCCCCGGGGCGGCCGCGCTGTGTCTGAACGTGCTTCTCTCTCCCATGCCGGCCGCCGCCGCGCCAGACCCCGCACCAGGCTGCGGGCCAGCCCTTCAAATTCACCATCCCGGAGTCGCTGGACCGCATCAAGGAGGAGTTCCAGTTCCTCCAGGCGCAGTACCACAGGTGAGCGGCGGCGGGCCGCCTCGGGGCCGGGGGTCGTTGCCCCGTCCGCGGCCGGGTGCGGGAGGCTGCACTGAGCGGCCGCGTCCAGGCGGTGGCGTGCGGCGTCGCGGCTGAGCCCCGCCGCGGGACCGGCCTTCCCGACGCCGCCGGCCTTCGCCGGCCGGTTGGGTGAGGGGCGGCGCGGGGAGCCCCGGCCCCCGGTGGCGGGGCATGCCCGGCGGACGGGGCGCTCGGGAGGAGGCAGCCCGGCCCTGCGCCGGCCCTCCTGCCGGTGTGCTGCCCCGGCACCTGCCGAAGGGTGGTAATGTCGAAGCTGGAGCGGTTCGGCGCTTGTATGCGTTAAAAAAAAAGTAATATTTGTTAGGGATCTTTATGTGGAGGATTTTTTTAAGTRTATCGAGAGAAGACCTGCACTAATTCTGTGGCACAGAGCAGCAAGGAGGGTAATTCTCATGTTTGCTCATTTGCGTGTGGTGTTAATGCAAAGATTAATAAAATGCCAACGTGCGGTGCTTGAAGAGCCGGGAAAGCACACGAGTGCTGGAGTACTAACACAAAGTTGACATGAATCTACTGAAGCCGTGACATGCGTTTCTGATTGCTATGCTGTCCTTCAGGCGTTCTCGTTGCATTTGTGCTTGCTGCTGAGGTCCCTGCAGAGATTTAGGGTATGGGTTCTTGTGTACACAGGGCAATTGGCGTTAAAGGGACATTAATCTTCCCTAATTTTGTACTTAAGAGCAACTGCAAGATCTGGATAGGAATAAAAGCTTTGCGGGTTTCCCAGTTAGAAATCGYTTGGGTTTGATTAGGCATTCTCTTTCTTACCTATGATACTGTAGTCTTAGCCTTATCTAAAATCCTTAACTTGTTTAAGCCGTTTATTACTTTAGAAATGCAGTGTAAACTATAAACATTCGGTATCGCAGCTGCAAGTGAAAAATGCTGGTTTACACACTAACTGTTCCCTAGGATGCTTACTAGTATCATTAAAAGAAGAAAACAACAGTTTGCCAGAGAACAAAGGGAATGTTGAGGCATTTGCTCTCAGCGAAAGTAGTCAGAATTATACCCTTGTTAGTGATGAGATATGTAAGTGCCAAATGCAACTTCTTTTCATTTATGGAAAGGAAAATAGAAAACAAACTTGCTAGTAAATGATAGTCAGTTGCTAATTTTCAAGCTGTGGGCAAGATAACATTAGCTAGAGTGTACTTAAGGTTAAGAATTATGGACATACTCAAGTTGCAATTGTAAACATGAGTGGTGTTATTTGGCAGTAATTTACGAAATGTCGTATACAAAGAAATACCTCTATTTTACTACTGAAAAGTACTTTGGAGAAATTCAGATCCTGTTACAGCTTGAAAGTTGAGGAACTTCATAGCACCTCTTTGTCAAAGCATGAAGATTGGGTATGTTTGGGTTCTGGGGATAGTTTGGGTCTCATATAGCACCCATGAAATACCTTTTAAATTTCCTGTTCAGCCTTTGTATTTGAAGTATGAATTAAGTCTTTCTGTGTTTGCGTGTTGGTTTATGAGGTTTCTTTAATTAGCTGCTTCTGTCAAAATACAAATAAAGTGGGTAGATGTCAAAACGAATGACATAACTGTTACATTAAAGTGTGATCTATTTTGTAGCCTTAAATTGGAATGTGAGAAACTGGCAAGCGAAAAGACAGAAATGCAGAGGCACTATGTGATGGTAAGTATATTTGGTTTTTCTTTATTTCAGTAAATATCTCCTAATACAAGGTAAGCCAGCATAAGAAAATAATGTATGCTCCTTTATTTGCAGTATTATGAAATGTCCTATGGATTAAACATTGAAATGCACAAACAGGTAAGGCATTTTGTTTTCTAAACCACAAAATCTGCAGTCTGTCTAGTGCATTTAAATGTAGCTGTTCTGTTTACGTTCAGATGACTGTATCATATGTCTGAATCAATAAGCTGATTTGTAGACGTGATTAGTAAACGTTTGCCTACCTGCTGTCAGACGAGGTAGAGATTAGGTTGAGTGACAAGGCTTTCTTGATATTGGTCCTGAAAGACACTGGCAAAAATAGGAAAGGTCTTGTGTCTGCGGTTTCAAAAATATAATTCAGTGCTTTACGTGGTTTCCTTTTGTTGGTGGTAGAGCGTTCGGTATATCTGGTCTTATGCATGTGTAGCATATGTAGCAATAGTTGCTCAAATCCTTGCCATTTAAAGGTATGAAAAGATTAGTGACTTGGAAAGCTCTCGTTATGACTATGAGTTTGCAAGTTCCCATAAAATTCACACTTATGGCCACTATAATGGTGAATAAAAAGAGTATTGAACTGGAACAAGACACTAAGGACCTCATAAGAGAAGAAAAGCTAAATGATTGCTCAACCCAGAGGACCCTCAATTGAGTAGTCATTGTCTGCCAAATAAAGCATTAATGGCAGGGTGTAAGTATTCTGTAGATATGCTGACATTCACTTTTTCATCAAGATGCTGGTACAATAAGTCTTTCAGAAATCGATGGCCTCTTCAAAAAAATTATCATTAGATGAAGTTGCACAGTTGGACACATTTCAAAGTGCAACAATACAATTCTTTCGTGATGTGTATGTGCTATTTCATCTAAAACTCTTGTTTCATTAAATTAAAGAGCATGGCTGACCGGCTAGGGCACAGCGGAGAAATTGATTAGTTCAGGCTTTGGATCTTCAGTATATTCAAAGACTTTCATTAAGCAAGTGAATTGCAGAGTTGAATTTTGCTTTTGTAACTCTGAACTCTTTTGTTTTTTGTTTTATTTTCCCCTAAAAATATTATATTTGATAAGGTGGTATTGTAATTCCATGAGAACTTTCTGTCTGCAAGGCTGGGTAGGTATTCTCTTGGGTTTTAGAGGTATACTTGTTTGAATGCAAAATGCCAGTAAAAGAAGAAATGTTATGACAACCTCTTTTTTTAAGTAGTGCACTGAATAGGTAGACACAACAACTAGCGTAGTGTTTGACTTGCTTGTGTACTGTAGCTGCATTAGTCTTCTTGTGTCTTGTGTTTTAGAAGAACGCCAGTTTTTCTGTGAGGTGACTTTTCCAGGCTTTGTGATTTGGAGATTTCTTTCTTTTTTTTTTTTTTCTTCTCCTAAACAACTTTTTGGCACACTAACCTGTGAGGAAGCCAACATCTGTATAGGAGCCTCATTTGGTATTTAATGGACGTTGTTTTCAGAAGATCTTTGAAGAGAACGTGTGACTTCAGTAAATGTACTAGGAATTAACTTTAGATAAAATCAGTTAAGCCCACAAGATTAAAGAGTGTCAGAACTGAGGTTTCCACTTTGACCTTAACATCTGTGTATTGCAAGGGTTTAATGTTCTGTATGTATGGCAACTATAATTACACACCCAGTAGGCAGTGATAGTTTGGAAGCTTTTAAGATTTATGACAGAGCATTATACCTATGTTGGCTCTAGCTGTGGAGAGTAGAGCACACGTGCTCTGTGTATGCTCTTAAGAAAAGAATAAGCTTTTGAAGGCATGAATACATTTCCCTGGATATGAGTTTCAGATACTATGCTTTTACATGTTAAGTAGTTCTAATTTCTGATAAAAGTAGCACCTTCTTGTTGAAGACTCTTGATTTAGATGCCTGCAATGAGGATGCCAAATGGTGTTACAGTTCAGTATGTAGGTGGTCTTAGGTTTCCTGTAATCTACCAATGACATTCTTCTGAATTTCTGCCGCTAACGATAAGTTCTGAGGAGGCTTTTGGCAGATAGTAATCATAATTCTTATTAAAACTGGTGATGTCTAGCCCCAAGGGTGTAGCCAGGCTCAAATTGATGCTTTTTGCTGGCTGATCACCAGCATGGCCTAAGTGCTCATTATGTTGTAGAGAGGGCCTTTGGAGCTCTCATTACGTTTGACAGGAGCTCTCTCTAGGGGGAAACTGGGCATTAGCTAGACTCCTGACAGGCTGAAATTATTCCTGCTTTATGGCTTATAACCAAATGCTAGCAAGGCATCATCAGGGGACATGAAAAATTGTCATTTCTGACAACATCTTTGTTACTGAAAAATGCAGTGATGGGGAAACTTTCCACTGAACAAGCTTTAACGTTTTTGAGGCCTGCCGCCTATGTGGATGCTGCACTCACGCTGTGTGAGGCCCTTCAGAGTGCTTGGACTGCTGATTGAAAAACAAAAAATTACACTGCAGCGGTGTTTCTTTATGCAGTATGGTGCATACATTACTGGTAAGGTAGAGTCACTTTGATAAAATGAAGTAGTTGCAGTTGGCCTGCATGTGAAAGGGTTGATTTCTTGTATTGATACTGTTGCATCAGTCATTCCCTCTTCATTTGATATGCTAGTCTGACTAAAACAAAGTTAGCCAGGACTGGAATGTTGCTATAATCAGAATTAATTGAGATGAACTTTCCATGCACAAACAGCTGTACTGCAGAGCTTTCTAATTGAATATGTTGCATTTGAGTCCAGAAATGGCCGTGGGAAGGCTTCCTTCACAACTTTAGCTTTGGTACTTTGCAGTGTTTAATTGCGTAACTGTGTGCTTAAATCCAGGTAGTGCTGCTGCATTTCAACCTGCTAGCTGAACAGTGGTCAGGAAATAATCTTTTTGGCATATTTGTGGCTGGTTTGGGGGAGAGGGGCTTGGGTCTTTTTTTTGGTCTTGTTTCTGTATGTTTTATTTTATTTTTTGTTATTTTTTAGGTATGTCAAAGGTTAGTTCTTAAGAGGATGTTGAGTGTGGATTCTTATACTGCTTTCAGAGATAATTATTTTAAGGTGAATAGTTACTGACCAAGGTTTGCATATGTGAAACAGAAACAAGTACCTGAGGATTTGTTTAGGATAGATGCACTTGAATCAGGTATCACTTTCATATGTGTCAAGAAGGCAGAATGAATAAGGACACTTTGTGTAGTCTTAAGTTTCTCTTCTGTGTTATATCGTCCAAGTCAAGATTTTTCCCACTGTGACATCTGTGGCTGGCAAAGCAGATGCATCAACTGTTAGCGCCAAGATGTAGAGTTGGTTGGGTGTTAAAAATCACACTGTACTTAAAGGGTTGCTGCCCTTGGCTATTAGGGCAGCACCTCTTTATTTTCACCAGCTCTGTCTGTCATCTTCTGTCTTAAGTCAGAAGATAAGGCTTCCTGTGCGTTTAATGCCTAGATTGTTTAGGTGCAAGATTAGCTTTTGTTCAGTGGCAGGCAGCCAAAGAAAGAAAAATTCATCACTGCTGAACCAACTGACAGGCTATATAAACTACTACAGTATGTGGGTTTCTGCTATCCCAACAGTGACAGTTAGGTTTCCCTCTCTTTGGGTGGGTTATTGTGATCTCTGTGACCTGCCTGGAGGCAGGCCTGTCATTCAGGACCTTGCCTCTTGCAGAAAAGTATACATTATGTTACTGCATTATGTTAACCAATTGTACAAGAGTTAAATGTTTGTTTTAGCCTGGACTGTTAGGTAGAATCGTTTCTAATGCTCTATGGCAAAGGACAGAATCTTCTACTGATATCTCATTAGAACATCAGTCTTCAGGAGTGGGTTAAATAGAAGAGAATTAAGGAGCTTAGTTAGCTCTCTACAGCTCCTGAGTAGGATGGCTGTGCTGTTGAAAGGGATTTAAAGATAAATTAATTTTTTTTTCTTTTTTTCCTACTTGCATTTTAATTATTGGAATGAAAAGCTTCATGAATCCTTAAGGTTTTGGTGGTGTGCAGTGAGTGTTTCAAGAGCATTTTACAGTTGGCACTGCCACATAAGACATGCAAAACCTCTTTTTATTTAAAAGAGAAAATGGTAAGGTTGATTGGGACATAATACTTTTCGCTAAAATATTGTGTTTATTCTACAAATACTGGGTTTCTAAATAAGTACAGTCGTATCACCACTGCAGCCATTTCAACCACAACTAGAGTTGCCAGTTTGAATGGGGAGGAAAGACTAATGACCTCAACTTTCTCAGCTTTTGAACCATATTAAAGCTCAAGACCAGCATTATTGTTAGAGTTATCTGACAGATTCAGGGCACTGTGTGAAATATGTCACCATGCGGCTGTTGGATAACCATACCGTCTGGTACCATCTATTATGTCAACTCCATATACAACTTAATCCGAAAGTATGTCACAGTGTAAACACTGTACATATGTTAAATACTGCCTGATCATCTCACATTTTAGACTTTGTCTAGCAGATTTCAGGTTCCTCACAGAACTGTGGAGGGAGAGAGGAAACATGTTCCTACTAGCTACGTTGCTGAACTTCCTTTGGATTGCTGGAATTTAGGTTGCCAAATGTCTGTTAATGTACTTTATGGATTGGTTCAAGTGGACAAAAAAAATTTCCTCGTATTTTTTGGGGCAGGGAGAAGAGTAAGAGGGGAGATGCTTTGTGAATGTCACAGCAGATTCTGGGGAAAAACCTTAACACTTTTCCTCCTTCTGCTAGTTGTTATACCAAGTCAAGCTGAGCATTTGAATTGCCTTTCCTCCCACCCTACTCCAGCACTTCAGTGTTTGTAGCARAGCAGTAAAATTGCATTGTGTCTCCTGTGCAAAATGGAAGATAGGATCTTCTAGGTTTGATAGTAGGTCACCACTGGCATACAGTAAAAGACTTGAAAAATTATTTTAGGTTAACTGGTGCTTATCAGAAGACTGCATGGTACTGTTATTTTAAAAATGATAACAGCTTTGAGTAGAACTAATGGGGTTATCTCTCCACTTGAAGTAAGGTTTAGGGATATCTAATGGCAATGATGTCAAACGCTACTATTTTTGTCCTTTGTATCACACTTCTTAGCTGGACTCTGGGCGTAGCTATTTGAGCAATGGTAGTTGTTCACATAGTTCCTTTCAGAAAGTGGAAAACCAACAGCTGACAGGGAGAATTCCTGATTTTTCAGCATGCATTTGTCAAAACAGCTGGTTTAATGGATCAGTCCTTATGATTACTTGTAAGCCATGGCTTCTGAAGTACTTGCAAGTTGGTCTCATGTTCAACCTGAACTTGCAACCTATGCTTTTGTAAGTATCAAATTTCCATTTTAAGCATTTTGTGGAGATAATCTTGTGTGACATCTCTGGGCAACACCCTCATTGTGAGGAATTTTTTACTTCACTAACTGGTACTTTGCCTTTGTGCACTGGTGACCATTGCCTCCCTTTTGTTCTTCTGCTGTGCACCTCTGAGAAGAGTCTGGCTTAATCTTCTCCATAATCACCTCTTTGTCAGCAACCAGATCTCCTCCTCTTCTTGAAACTAAACAAATCTAACTTCTTCCTGGTACGTTGCGTACTCTGATTCCCTGATCATCTTACTGGTGTCACTTCGTGACTTGCTCCAGTTTGGTAACATCCTCCTTCTTGCCAAACCAAGGGAAGAAAAAGGGGAACAATTTATTTTAATCAACCAGCTGGTTACAGTCATACTATTGCATCCTAGTATGAGGTTGTAGCCTTCACCAGCACAAGGGTGTGGGGCTGATGCGTATTCAACTTGTCCTCCAGGACACCCATGCCCTTTTCTGCAAAACTGCTTTCTAGTGTGTTTCCACCCTG
Organism: Oceanodroma leucorhoa; assembly: GCA_030449065.1. Classification (NCBI taxonomy): domain Eukaryota; kingdom Metazoa; phylum Chordata; class Aves; order Procellariiformes; genus Oceanodroma; species Oceanodroma leucorhoa. The sequence goes on along the minus strand of JASVER010000229.1, from coordinate 280,235 downwards.
GCTGTGCTGTTGTAGGGAGGAGGTTGTCCCAGGTGCAGGACAAAAAACAACCTTTGTTTGCTTTGAACCTGGTTTCCACTATCTTTATTTGATGGCCCCTAGTTCTCAGAATAGCCAAGTGGTTGATGCCTAGCGGCTTTCTGAATGCACTCGATTTTATATCTCTGTTGTAACCCATCTCTGTTGACTTCTTTTCAGGTTGGGCAGTGCCAGCCTACACAGCTTGTTTTGATAATCTTCCTTGCTTTTCCCTCAACCTTTTTCATTTTTAACTTAGCCTGTTGAAATGAGGGGACTAGAACTACATGCAGTTCTCAGGGTGCAGGTGAACCAGAGGTTTATATTATCACATAATTCTGTTTTCTGGATGTTTTTCTTTTTTTCTTTTTCTTTTTTTTTTTTTTTCTTTAGTAAAGTTCCCAGTATTGGATTTCTCTTTTGGCTGCCAGGAAATGCTGTACTGCTGGAGTCACCTTTCACATTTGAATTCTTGCTCATGAACGATGATTGTAAGATTAGGAGTCATCACTATACATTGAGGCTAGGGATGGCTACTCCCAGTGTGTGTAAATTTTGTTTATATACAATTCTTTTCATTGCCCACTTGCCCACTTAGACTTGTAAGGTCTCTTTGTAGCTCTTCAGCCATTGTTTTTACTTTTAATGAATTCTCTTATGGAGCAAGCTTTCTTACTCACTGCTTGCTGTCTTTTCCAGGCTGCACTGCTGAACATATTCATAAAACAGATTGCAATAAAGGCCCCTGTGAAACTCCACCGGTGACCTGTTTATGGCATACTGCTGGAGATGATTGAAGAGTAGATTAGAGCTTGCTGAAATTGAGTTTATTCTTAACTGAACCCTAGTTTAAATCTGAATAGGTTTAAAAATCAGTTATTTCCTGAGTTTTTTTTCTTTTAAAAGCAGGCCTAGTGATGCACTTTTTTTGGTACTTAAAAAAAAAGCCTGCCCTGTTGCTGTGTCAAGATTCATATAAACAAATGGAAACAATGTTGAATTCTCTCGCTTGGAACCATAATCACAGTATGTTTAAGTGAAAATTGGAATAGAAAAAGGTTTATAGCATTATTTCATAGCATTTAAGTTTGTAAGTGTTGAGGATTACTTTAGTTGTTAGCAATCCTAGTTGTTATAAAATATTCTTTCTAGTATGGGGAAAGCAGTTCAGGAAATTAATCAATTTGGTAGGTTTCTCTGAACTTTTTATAGTGATAATAGTATTCTGTGGCTAATGATAAATTGCACAGTGTTTAAGACTACTCTAATCTCTAATTGGGGATTGGCTGAGTTACTCTCACCTTTTCTTTACATTCTTCAGGCATGTGAACAAATTAGCACAGATGATTAAATTACAAATTAAAGTTCTTTGAGGGGTGTTGGGTAAGCTTTGTGTCAGGGCTGCTTATCTGGAAATATCTTGTACTTCTCAGGTGATCTGAAGAGCTAACTATTCTTTTTGGCTATGTGATAACAAAACAGAAAACTGAGGTTAATTTGTGTTTTGGTGTAGGGTGGTTGGTTGTGGTTTTTTTTTGTCCCCCTCCCCCAGCAGCATGGAGGTTCTTTTTTTCTGTTCAGTCTTTTTTTATTCCTCTTGAAGCTTTTTGATATTTGTGTAAACAGTTGGTCAGAGCAACTTACTTGTAAGGTGACCAGTCAGTGTATTGACAAGAACAGACACAATAGAAAACTGCATTAGGAGGCAAGCCGTTGGGATTTGCAGTAAATATATTACAGAACACAAGTGAATTGCCGATACTGCTTGTTTAGCAGTTTGCAAGGGCAATGGTAGTATGGATTTTTGAATTAGAAGGGAAGGACTGTTCTTTCTCTGTGCTGGAACATCTAGTTGATGGCTGAGGGTAAAATTGATTTAGAGAACAAAATGCTGCCACCTCTGTTTGTGCCATTTTCAAGGCTTCTATGGATTAGCAAGCAAAAACAAAAAGATAACTTTCAGTTTTTGAGAAGGGGAGAAAGAATGGGTATGCTTGTTCACCTGCATCTTGATTAGTTATTAAGTCTATGAGGAAACCTGCTTTTGTTAGGTCAAGAAAAGGAAAGGACATCTGAAACTGGGTGGTTTTTATGATCTGTGGAATCTGCCTATTTATGAAATTGTTTTAAAGTGTTCTAAAACCCCAGAATTGCTGTGGTCTCTGCTTTGTGCTATGATGAGCTCAACTTTTTTTAAATGTATAAGTTTGAATTAAATCCCTGAGGGGAGGGGGTGAAAAACCCACAATTTCTTGGGAAAAATAACTAATAGAAAGATCATTCTTTTGTGGTGTTGCCACAACAGTTTCCATTTACAACAACGTTTTTTTGTTTTGTTCGAAAAAATAAAAAGCTGAAACATTTATCACTGTTCTTCATGTGAGAGTTTGGGTGTAAGGTCATTCTGAATTTCTATTTTTCTAACTGATTATAAGGCTTCCAGCCATTACATTGAAGACAGCTAGCTGTCGGTGGCCCCAAATGATGGACGTAAATTGCCAGTTAAGCAAACACAAAATCTTTAATTAACAAGACCTATGGGAAGCTCTTAGGTTGTTTCTTTAAACTGTAATATGAACTGTAGAATGACAACACTAGAAAGGACCTAGTGCCTCCCTGTGTCCTAGCAGGATGGGCCATACCAGTGTCATTCCTGACAGGGTGCTTGTCCTATCTGTTAGCAAAGACTTAGCGGTAGTGTTGACTCGCAAGCTTTCTAGGTAGCAGAGTGCTTTTATGTCCTTGCTGTTGAAGTGCTTCTTCAGTTACAACTTCAATTTTTTCTGTTGCAGCTTCAGCTCTTTACTATGCATTTTCTTCACCGTGGGTAGTGAGAGCAGATCATTCCCCCGCCTTCCAGAACCATTTTGTATACCTCTACGTTCTGATGTTCATTCTCTGAATGTTGTTGCCCAGCTGAAGTACAGTGCCTGAAATAAGTGCAGTACTCCCGGGGAGGAAATGCCATGCTGAGTAGCATAGAAGGTTTACTTAGCATATGGCTTACTGTGGTGGCAGCCTTTTTTGCAACAGCATGCTATGGACTTACGTTCAGCTGCTGGTCCGCTGGGACCGAGAGATTCCTTCCTGGCCCATTATTTCCTTTTCCTTTATGTTCCTGTCTAGGCATGCTATGGTCCTTTATCCCTATTTATCCCTATCCTTCTTTTTCCTTTGTAGTCCATTTTTCCATTCACTGCAAAGTGAGTTCTGAAGCTATTCTGTGGCATATTCTGTCTTTCTCAGCTTGAAGCTTTCTGCAAATTAAGGGTTAGGGCAAATGAAGAGATCTTCATGCTTGTTAGTGGGAAAAACTGAAAAATAGTGGGCCTATCATGCATGCAGACCTTCTTAATTTGCAGGAGAGAAGGATGTATTCATACGTGGTTTAATCATCATGCAGTTTTGTACTTGTTCCCATTAAGTTTTAGCTGTGCTGTTTGTGTTGCTCCTAAGAGTGCTACGAATGTCAAATTCTTAGCGAGGATGTTAACACCATCTACCTCCCTTAGCCATAATTACTCTACCTTTTTGGACATTGTAATTCTGATGTTGTTTACTGCTAAAAAATACTTCTGAGTTGTGATTTATATCCCTGTTTCACCTAGATGTTTATGAATAAGAAGCTTTTCAATGCCCCAAAMCTAAGGAATAGTAATTAAGCTGGAGTGTCTTTGCTCCTTCATTTGCTGTTTTCTGTCTGTTAGGCACTGTCCTTTCATAGTTTCCTATCCACTTGACATTTGCAGGTTCTGCAAGGTGTCTACTAGCTGCTCAGTCTTCATTAATGTGCTCTTTTTATTTCATCAGGCCTAGTCAATTTGAAGATGTTTTACTTGGAATGCTCTGATCGGTTCCTTTCCCATTTAAGCTGCAGTGTTGACCTTACGTAACTAGTAATTTATATTAATTATGTGGTTGGTAATGATTCTTGTATAGTTAAGACAGATGCAAAAAAGTATAGACCTTTTTGCTTTCTTGGTGTCCCTGGACCATATCTTTCCTTTTCTAATTGAGGGGATTGAACCATTTTTTTGTTTTCCTTTGACTATTCCAACCTGTAGAGCACTAGCTTTACTTTTAGCTGTCGCTTACTAGTGGCACATCGTTACAAAAATATGTGCTTGTGCTGTATATGTTCATACTGCCTCACCTCACCTAGTTTCCACTTCCTGTACGCTTTCGTCTTTGTATGAAGTCAGTGAAGAATTTGGGATTTAGTCTGGGCACGATTCCATCCCTCCCCTTTTTCCTCTCTCCCTTCTTCTTCCATTCTCAGGTGTATTAACTGTCATCCATGTCCTTAATATTGTTTCATAAAGAAAATGCCAGCTTTCTTTGTCTCCCCGCTCAGCAACAGGACCGATAAAGCTGATCTTACCAGTTGGCATTCACTTTCCTGAAGTTTTACTGGCTTTTTCATTCTTCCTTCCTGTCCCGATGATTATAAACTCTGCAATGATTGTCAGTCTCAATCAAATTAGTTTCTGTTTGGACAGTTTCAATCAGTTCTTCTCTATTAGAACGTAATCTAGATGGTATCTTTACTAGTTTTTTCTATTCTGTAAGCAACAGAATATATATAAAAAATATAATAAAATGGAGAAGAAACTTGTTGACGTGTTCCCAAGGTTTTGCTAAAAGATTTCCAAGCCTTTTTCCCATGTAGTGAAAATCTCCATTATTTTCACCTTCCTTCCAAATCCTGTGTGGTGGATAATTCTGCTAGTTGCTAATAAGAGTTGTCAATCCTCTTAACTTGTTATTCATTAGTGAGTCACCTGATGGCACCTGAAGCATGGATACGAACACCTTTTTAAGGCCTTAAATTGTTTCTCTGACTTGACAGATTCTTGAAACTGAGCTGTGAATGTACTAAGTATTGTAAAATGATGAAATTATATTTAAGATACAAAAGTGCATGTGACTTACTTGGTAAGTTTAATTTGGTAGTTATTTCTAAAGTCTCAGTGAATGTAGTGTATTGAATTTTTTCCCCTTATTTCAGGCCCTTGTCTTGATGTGTCTTGTTTATTGTCAGATGGCATGCTTATTGTTCTAGTCAAGTCCAGATTCTACTGCTATTATAGTCTTACTTGAATGTTGATGAGGACTGAATCCTGACTGGGACTTTTGTTATTGACTTGCGTACTGTAAATGTATATGCTTGGTTTGAAGAACTTTATGCTCTAATTTTCAGAAGCTGTGTGGTTCTAGACACTTCTCCAGCTATGCAAGAGCTCTGACTTTCTACTGCCATCCCAATAAAGTGGCTCAGTGTGGCAAGTGCTGCAAGGATATACGCAGAAAGTTGGATGTGGCTTGTGGGAGGGAGAGCAAAATAGGAAGTAGTTTTAAAATAATGTCCTAAACTAAATGAAAAGCCAAAAGGGCTCTTTTCTGATAGGGGTGTAGCAGTTACAGATACACTGCTTTTCTATGCCTCCTTTCTTTTTCTTTTCTTTTTGTCTCCTCCTTGTTCTTGTATAGTGTAGTGTTGCTCAGTTGTCCAGAGTAAATTAAGTTCTTAATGTCCTTTAAGGGTAATAATGCAAAGCATGCTGGATAATTTTGGAGACCGTGCTTCTCCGGAGCACTGTAACAGCACATGAGAGTGTAATCCTGTGGGAAGAGGGGAGCTCATCTGTTAGTTTACTGTTCCCCCCCAAAACCTCTGCTCCCAGCTCGGTTCTCCTGGTACTTTGGGCTGCTCTGCTGCCTGATGCATCGATGCCTCATGTGAGCCTATTTAACCTTCTGATGTGGTGGTCTACTAAGCTGGCCCTTTCCCTCCTCTTATGGTAATGTTTTCTGCTTGACTAGTTAGTTGAGATGTTGGACAAGTCCAAATGTCTTCAGCATGGTTTGAAGAAAGTGTGTGTCTGGAAGCAACGGTAGGAAGACCCTCTCTTCTGGATTGGAGTCAGCCTCTGACTTGCTCAGCATCTCATGGAATCTAAATAAAAGTGGGAACTTTGTGTGCTGGAAAACAACTTGAAAGTAAAATAAAGCTGTGTGCTCACTTTGAGATTAAATACTTCTGTGTGTATTGAAGGTTAGTTTAGGCATGGAAACTGAGCTGTTGAACTAAAATTCGGGTAAACACACCTTTTGTAGTGGTGAGTGCTTGAGCAAGATGGGCTAAAGTTGGATTAAAGGAGAAATGTGATAACTGTCCTGTTTAGTCAGGTTTAAGAAGAGTCTTGACATAGTGAAGATATGTGAAAGGAGCACTTCAACATCCTGACAACAGCTTCTTTGTTGCCAGTTGGCTTGGGTTCAACAGGATTTACAGCTGCAAATGGGATGGGCAGTTGTGTACAGTGGTTCATTGACAGCTACACAGCAGCCTCTCTCTATTATTATAGAAAGCATTGAAATTAGACATCTGAAATATATCCAGTCACTTCACTTTAGTTGAACGCAGTCCAAACCTGTAGTAGACGTTTGGCAAGTGTAGCTGTTGATTTGCGTGTTGTATGTAGCTTATGTTTAAATTAACATGAACTTTCTGTAATTTAAACTGACATCTGAGAGGATTCAGATAAATTTAGTTTAGGTACTGAATTAAAAAAATACTAATCTCACTTTGGAAACTATCTAGCATTCTGTAGCTTTATCATTTTGAGCTTTTATTCTGTTAATATTTCTGTTACTTTTTCCTCTTCCCACTCCCACTTGCAATATGGTGATGTTTTGGTTTTTTTCATAGCTAAAGATTTTTCATGCCAGTCTTCTGGGGTTTTAATATCATCATCTTGTGGGTGGCTGATCTCGCAATTAAAATGAGTAGTACAAATGTGGGGCAGAGGGAAAGCTGTATTTGTTAATGATATGTCATGTTAAACTGACAGCTTATGCCCAAAATACAGAGATTGTTCCTGTCGCTGAAATGAGCGCTACCCATTGCTCCTTGTCAGATTGAATTTCAAGTATCTGTTGAGAATAGACCTTCCCACCCCCTCCTATTGGTGAGAATATTAGTAATGACAGTGTTTATAATTTAAAGTAGAGTTTGAAGGCCAACTTCCACAGTTCGTCGCAGGGTGGTTAATACGGCGGTAAAGGGGAGATGAATGTGGCTACTTGTGCGAGTCTATTTCTCAGGAGGCCTGTAAATTTGATTGGCTACTGCAGTTCTAGCAGAATCATTCGATTTGAGAGCAATAGAAAGATAAGAGATCCAATTACCCAAATGATTTGCAGGGTTAGCCAACGTTGTCATGGAGACGTGAGTTGGAACAAATTAAATTTTAAGCAATAAAATAATCTTAAAGCACGTCTGGGAACAAGAAAATTTGGCAGTGGCACTTACCTGAATTGAATCTTAGCTTGACACGCTGTTGTTTGACATTGATATACTATGGGGGCCTAAACTTTTAAATGGCATGTTGCCTTTATATTTTTTTCTTTTGCAGCCATTGCCAAAACAGATTGTAGTGTATTAGTTTTAAATAAAAGGGCATTAATAATATATGCATATCTCAGTGCTCAACATGGATTCAATAACTCATGAACAGCAAAGTTCACAGAATGCTAGCCTTAATCATTTGAGGCTTTTGAATATTTAAGTTTTGAGATTTAATTATACCTCCAACATCCCCTCACCCCCCGAATTTTTAGCAACAAATTTTTGGAAGTGCTTGAGTCTTTTGTTCTAACAAAGCATGCAGAGACCTAAGCACAGTGGAATGTTTCTTTTTTGTAATTGCTCTGTGAATATGTGTGCTTTTTGTTGTCTTCAGAGATCTCAATCACAAAAAGAATAAAGGCTACATCATTTAAGTGTACTGCTTGTTTCAGTGATTTTGCTGGAAAAATGAAAATACTAAATGGGTACTAAACTTTAGCTCAAGACTAAAATATACACAAGCAGTTTCTTACCCAAGGACTTTTGAAATGTAGTATTTAACTGATTCCTGGCTTGCAATAGGGATTAAAAAAAAAAAAAATGGTCAAGCATGCCCCATAAAGAGGGCTTTTATCCACATGTCTGTTAGACAGATGGAGATGAAAATTGGTCTGAGGTCAAGCCATTTGCAGCATTCTCATAGCCTTCGATTTTCTTCTCATCCCCACCACAGATAATCTCAAATGATTCAGTAATGACCAAAAGTGCAACACTGACCTTTACTCCCTGGTGGATTACTGTGTTACATGCTGTAAATGGCAGGAAGTCCATTTTGTTCTTCCAGAATGAGTTCAGTGTTGTGCTTGGCTTTCTACATGTTGAAAGTGTAAGTGGAGGCAGAGTACTTAAGAATTACCTTCTAAAGCTTTTGTGAATGTGATTTGGCAGTATATTCTTTTCTGTGCATTAAAGGCTCATTCTCTGATTCTTTTGCTTTAAAGGAATGGATTAGGACATGCTTTCTTTGGTATCATCAGAACTTTGGGTTTTCTTGCTTTACTTTTAATCATGTTGTTCCTAAGCTGTATTCTTCCCAATCTAATGACAAATGTGATTCTCAAAATTGGGTTGAAATAAGTAAATAAAAATGTAATAAATGAGAATACACAAGCCTGTGCTTAAGAAGTGGTGATAGAGTGCTTTCAAATACTGATCTAACTTTGTGATATAAGAAGTGCAGTTTGCAAGAAAGACTAACAAGCTTCTAACATTCAACGGACATTTATAGCTGAGCATTGTTTTGTAAAGGTAGGTCTGGACAGCTTTGTGGAGTCTCAGCACTAATAATAGAGCAGCTGTCACAATACAACTGATTGTTAAAAATAACGTGTTGTAAGATTTAATTTTTGCTTTAGATCACCATGCATGCTATAGGTAAAGTCACTACTGAGACATGCACGGTAGACACTGGTTGGAGCAAAACCAAAATTATTACTGTTGAAACCTCTGAAGCTCAAAGGTGATTAACTAATTCTCCTCAGAGGAAGGTTGCATTCTTCACTCAGAAGGGAGAGTTGTGGCTTCTGTAGGTTAGGGCTTCCAGCATTAGTGATAGAATATATATGGGTGTTAGGTGTGATGAGAAGTACAGTTAGAGTTTGGATACTTGTATTATACTTCCTTCTTTTCATTCCAGTGCAAAAATCCATAGTTGTTTAAGAAATCATGTTGATTTAAGTATGATAACTTACCTGGTGCTTTGGGAAGTACAGGCTGTCAAAATGCAAAATGATTTGGAATAGACTACTGTAGAGGAAAATGCTTCAATACTTTTTTTTTAACAGTGCAGAAGGAAAAAAAAATTACAATTGTATATACAAGCTCTTTCTTAACTGCTTAGTAAAATGACTTATTTAAATGAATATTGTATTTAGTAACTAGTCTGGCTGCTTTGTTCTTTGTCATTATGTTGAGAATTCACTTTAGCAAGAGACAAACTTAAGTACAAACACTTGAGTTTGGCAATGGTTAGGTCACAACATTTAAGTCCTTAATTAGATGGAACGGACGCAAAAAAATTACATGGGTGAAGGAAAAAAAAATTCGTTGGCTCAACTTAATTTTACAAAATGCAGCTGAATTCCTTCATGTTAATTTTTAATGATACTTCAGAAAGGAGGGCAGCACTTCAGTCAGAGGTCTGACAAGCTTGTCATTTGCAAATAAATCAAAAGACAATCATTACAACAGCAAGAACCAGTGAATGATGTAGTTTTGTCATTCTTTGATGGGCCCCACACTCAAGTCCTCTATTAAAAATGAATGTATTCAAGAGGCTGTGCATTAAGAACACAAACAATTAAGGGCACTTCAGATACTTTGCTAAGAGCTGCCATAGAGCTAGGAGGGCTTTCATGAGAGATGCAGGCTTCTACAGTCTGCTTTACGAAGGAGCCAAAGAACTTGGGCAATTAGTCATGTTTGTCTATGCTCGAGCAGCTTTCTGCAAAATTTTCTTTGTTTACTCATTCTTCTGACTGCCCTACATGTCTCAAGATCAGCAGTTAGATAATAGCTATGTTACATTGGGAGGCCTCTAGAAGTAACTGATAAGTATCTTTCTTTTAAAACTTTCAAATGCATGAGCCTCAAATGTGGAATATATAGCTTACTCTAACGTCACCAATTACTGATGTCTAGTCTTGATTAACAAAGCTCTCTTAGACTCCTTCAGAAAAGGTTTTTGCTTTCAAGAATGAATATATATATATATACACGTGCATATATACTCTAAGATATTTCACCTTGAAAGGTGAACGTACATTGCCTTTTGAACAGCTAGATTTATATTTAAAGTAATGAAAGTTCCTTTTTCTTAATTCTGAAAACAACCTCTTGCAACTCCTGATGGGCAAGATTAGGTGAATTGTGCATTAGAGCCTAACTTTCACAACTCACTAGAGAGCAAAAATATTTTTTTAACATGTTTGTGAATAAGAATAGTTTTTATTAAACATTTGAGGGCAGCAAACAGGAGATGTATGAAATCTCATAGTGGATAAATGATTTTAAGTACTTTATTTAATTGTGTGTGGGAAATAGTGCTAGTAGGCAAACTGCCTTTTAAATGTAAACAGACTTATGAAGTTTCCTTTCAGTGTCAATGTCTCTTAACTGGCACTTGTAACAGCAGCAAGAAATCTCAAGATAACTTATTTATGGAATGTATGTTTAAGTTTTTACCTAGCACTGTGGATGAATATTAAGGATACTGTTCATATATGATCATCAATGATGCCCTGCTTTGGTGAAGACAAAACTCAGAAAGATACATTTTTTTTTTTTCAGTTATGATACTAAGTCAGGTATGATAGTACGGAGACAATTTTAAAGTAAAATTGACTGGAAAAGGAGGAAAGTTGATTATAAGCCCTTTTTTTTAGAAAAGAAATAAAAAATTTAAAAAATCTAGTGACCTGCACTGGGACTGGTAATTATAACATGATGTTGCATTCTCTTGTCTTACTGTGTGCCATCCTGTATGCTATGATATTACAGTGAGCTCAGATATTTGGGACTTGTCCACGTTATTGGATTTTCCTGCACAACTTGCATGTTTTATAGATCTACTGAAAATAGATTTTTTTTTTTTTTCTTACAGCTACAGTAAGGATACTTCTCTCAGTATTACAGAATAGGGAGACTTTTGTGTGGGCCATACAGGCTAAAGAACTTTTCAGTAGAAACCAAATGAGTTTCTCATTTTACTTTTTCTTTCCCCTTTTATCACCTGCTACGATTCATCCTGGCTTCTGTCCTGAAAACAAAGGTAATCCCATTGGTCTAGGGCAATTAACTTCTCAGACCCTAAGCATTTTAGCTAAACATCACCCAACCAGATTGCTAGACTTTCTTTCCGTAGCTGACATACCTTGCTTTCTGCAGAGACATACTAGGTATGTGGAAAAATGCCCTTTAGTACATAGATTCTCACAGTCGTGTGGTTTTTTTTTTTAACTTGTTAACAGACACTGAAAGTACCAACAGATTTGATGATAGTTAAGTCTGATAATTGATAATAGTTAAGCTGGTAACTTCCTTGTACTGCTTTTGCTGGTATGTATGAAGTACCAGTACTTAAGGCTACACACAGAATGATGGATATTCTATGGTCGTGGCCCAAACAAAACAGAAGCAGACCTCTGTAGTACCCTGTGAAATGGTAGCTGTTTCCATTGAGAATAGAGATCTGTTCCCTTTGTTGCAGGGGGAGAAAGGTTTGCTGTAAAGCAACTGTCACTTCATTGCCCTTATTAAGGGAAACCTTTTTGTCCTAGGAAGAAACCATCCCAGGACTGCCTGGGAGACTCTTGTCTCCGCAAAACTTAGGAGTGGGTGTGTCAAATGCCAGACTTGGGTCAGGTGGAGTACTTCAGCTTATGTCAGAGAGACATAAGTGTAAATGGTGTTTTACAAATCTCAGTGCAATCAAGTATTTTCCCTGTGTCTGTCAGAGATGGGGAAAGAAGTATTAAAACTTGCTAGTTGTATTTAGATCCCAAATCACTTGTCGACTGAGACATAAAAGCGGAGGGTGGCTTTTGTATCCTAATTACTGCTCGACTGATGTGTAAGGATCAGCACATCACAGTGTCTTCCTAAAAAACTCAGGATGATGGGAAGGCTGAGGAAAAGGCTTGGCAGGTGAGTTAGCAATGTCTTCATCTGACTTATTTGAAAGAGATTATCTTTGCTCAGGTTTATGCACGTCATTTCATGGAAGGCCTAGTAATTCTCAGCAGCGATCTCTTGTTTCTTGTGTATTAAAACAAAATAAAAAAACCCAGGAAATATCTATATGGATTAATGATATGATAGAGACTGATAAGAGTTGTTCAGAGTGTCTTGTACGTAGGCTGTGTTCACATCTAGACGCTAATTTTGGTTTTGTGCAACTGTGCTACYGTGACTGCACGAGGTGTTTTTAAGGAAAACTGTAGGAGTTGTGCAAGTACCTTGAGGGTTAATTATAATGGTGGTTCTGAATGGTGGGCAGATGTATAAGTCTGAAAAGCTGAAAGCACAGGTAAGACTGAGTGATGAGAGAAAAAGATCCCTGTACCCCACCAGAAATCCTGTGTTCGAGTTAACATGCCAGAAGTGGGAGATGTAAAAGTGAGAGATACATAAAGCTGTCGAAAAGTGGGTCTGAAACACTTCGTCCTGCTGTCTTCTCTGCTGCGTTCAGTGAAGGATTGTTCTCTGCTGGTTCCTAGCCTTATTGTTCTCCTGTCACTCATGGTTTCACTAATTTGCTGTTATTGACTATCACATTTTCTGATGTGATTCTTTTTCTTGTCTGCATTATTTTAATTCTCTCTCGATATGGATGTTTTAGAAGTCTGTACCTTTTGTCTCCATTCTGCCTCGCTTCTGTTTTGGTATTTCTTTTGTACTCCTCATGGTGTGTTTCTGTCAGCAAAACTAATTCTACCTTCTAATAGGCAGATAAAATTGATCATGAAAGAAACATTTTTCTTCCATGCCTGTSACCTTCATGTTATGCTGCTTGATAATTTGAGTAATAATAAATCTACCTTTTAAAAGGCTTTATCTTGGACTTAATGGGTTTCAAAAATGCTTTACTTGTTAATGAGCTATGTACAAGGACCAGATTTGTGCCTAAATGTGTATACAGATTAGGTGCTTTAGACATGGCAGATGTCCTAGAGTAGCTGACTAAATCTCTGTCCTCATCTGGGCTTATATATTAACTATTTATATTTGAAGTAGCATGAAGATGTGGATTTTTTGTTACTTTCTTCACCGCGTGAACTTAATATAATCCTGTACACTAGTTAATATATGGCAACAAACCTAAAACACAGTTTTAATCAAAATACTTTTCCTCTATAGACAGAAATCGCCAAGAGATTGAATACAATTTGTGCACAAGTCATCCCATTTTTGTCTCAGGAAGTAAGTAAAACTGTTCAGCTGTTAAAGTGCAATTATGTTGCTTTTCTGTTTGCAAATTAGCTAGTTTTAAGATGTTAATTTTATCACAATACACAAGTGTAAGGAACATCTGTTATAGCTGAAGTGTGCAAACCCCCTGCTAATTTGGTCTAACAAATCTGAGTTCAAACTAGTCACAATGGCTCAGCCTCATTCATTGCCTGAGGAGAGTGGGAGTCTGTAAAATATTACCAATGCAACAAAATGCTTTCATTTCTAATCACGGTGATTGCTTATTTGATATTCAGTTGTCAAATGTGAATCTAGTGAAATAAGCATGCTTATCTTGTCTACATAATCTGTATCAAATTTTAGTGATAGTAAAAGGTGAGTGGTTAGCTCAGATGCAAAACACTGTTTAAGGTTACAAACCTGCATCTGGTCTGAATGACTGCGATTGTACCGTATTGTGGGCAGCTGCTGTTACATTTTGAAGCCTGTTATTTTGGATATGCCTTTTCAAACTCTGTGGTTTACAAAGAGTATTTGTAATTCTTGTTGAGTTCAGCGAAGCACTTCTTTTCCCTGTTTGAAATTTCAGTAGGTTTTGCTGTGTGGGCACAGAGTATGTAAATGTTAAAATTGACATTAGTGTGAAGTTGACATTATCATCCTGTCAACTCAATTAGAAACTGATTATTCATTTGCCAGAAAATTAATATTGAAGTGGCATGGGGGAAGAGGTGATCTGGCTGCCTTCAGGGCTCGTTTGCTTTTTAACAGGTGAGAAATAGGGCACTGTTACCTTTTACCTGCATAAGATGTCTTGCAATAGGTAGCCTGGGCTTCTGCAGGCAAACCGGTTATTCAGGTGTTTGTGATCCTGGTTTGATTTGGTGCGGTCAATACCTTAACACAAATTCCTCCCCATACCTCTTCTTCTTTTGATAGCATCAGCAGCAAGTGGCCCAAGCTGTAGAACGTGCCAAACAAGTGACCATGGCTGAACTGAATGCCATCATCGGGGTACGTGGCCTTCCAGGTCTACCTCCTACAGTGTGTATAACTTGCTTTCATATCTTACTGCTTTGCTATTTTTAAATAAGCTTAATGTTTTGATATCTAACACTGTTTTGATGCCCAACGTTGATGAAGTGTTTGCCTTGCTTCACACAGATTTTAGCAGGGATAAAGTTAATAGTTTACTTTGTCAGAACATCATTTTGTGCAGCAATGCTCTGCGTTACAGAACTTTTCCTGCAAGAAATGTAATGATTAGGAGAGTTGCTTGTTTATTTGTAGGTATTGTATGTCAGTTGATCTAGTTACCTTTGCCTCATGCTTTTTGTGACACTTCAGTTCTTGGAGCCTGTACAACTATTCATTCTTCTTTCTTTCCCTTTCTTGTGAATCTTTCATGAATTTTAAATTAGCAAGCTACTGAAAAGAAACTTCACTTGCTTTTGAAGTAGTATTAATTGTCTGACACAGTGTTCTAATAGCCTTTCACCAAGTATGTGCTTCTAAATATGCTGAAATAAGGTAATACTACTTGCTTGTGACTGGTTGTCAATCACAAGTCATTTGTTTTGTATTAATGAACTTTTCTGAACCATACATTCCTTCCACTGCATGAGTTCATTTCCCCCGCCACTAAGTCTAGAATATTTCTCATGTTTTCTGCCCTTCCAGACTGAGTGAAAGAAGTAGCTGAAACAAGAACCCGTCCTTTCTGATTTTATTCATATGTGAGCGCCTTGAGCGGATTCAAATTACTCATTTATCAATTTATGTTAATTGCTTGTGAGAAGATGCCCTGCTGGTCTTTATAGTTCCCTCAGACACTTTGTAATGATAATTAGACATGCTGCTGTACGGATTAACAGTGCCATAGTCCAATGACGTCTACAGACAATGGAACCAGTTAATCCATCTGTGCTTAAAATTACATCCCAACTGGAGATGGGGAAAAAAAATAGGAGTGAGGGAGGATTAAAAGAATGAGCCTCAGCTTGAAAACTCTCCTTTCATCAGTTTCTCAATTGCAGATCTGCAGTCGGTTTGCCTGTGGTAAGCTATTGGCAGTCAATTAGGTGAAATAAACTGGGAGGGTGACCTTCATTTCCTTTTAATAGCTTTTCCTCCCTGAAATGGGGAGCTTCAGTGGATTTTCAGCTTAAATTTTATTCAAGCTGCTTTATTACACTTGACAGATTAGCTTTGCATAAACATACCCCCCCCCCTTCAAATCTGCGCTGTTTTTTCCCTTCGTATCAAATTTTGACTGTTACTTAGTTGATTTGCTAATCACATCTTAGAAACCCACACAATTACATCTGTATTTGTCACAATCTCCTCTATGCTTTGCTTGTGTAATGAATTACTTTATGAATACCTGATTTGATCTTTGAAATACAGCACATGTACATTTGTGGTATTTGATTAGCAAAGATTAGAGAACTGTACTTTCTTGCATTTTTTTAAAATGAATTACTTCTTTAGCATGAAAATGGAATGGAAAACCCTTTTTAATGAACTGGTTTTAAAGAATATTTTATGCAGTAAATGGAAATATGTATTAAAATATATTTAAAAACATTCTTGCTGGACTTAGGATAGTGCTACTTAGCCAAACTAAATTTTGTTATCTCAAGCATGTCATGTACCTCCTTTTTAAAGTCTACACAATATAGTCTTTTAAAAGCAATAGGATCTACAAGTACCACATGCAATTAAGAACTTTTTTTGGGGGGGAGGAAAGCTCTTTGGAAGTAGGAATAGAAACCTCCACCTTTTTAGTTTTTAAATTATCTAAGATTAACGAGAAGAGATACTTTCCTGTGTCTTCTGAAAGACTTCTGAATGATGCCGTACTGTGAATGAGGAAATGAACACGTTGGGCACAAAATTTCTTTGACTGTGTAGATGCATGCATGTACATAATGCTAAAATTAGATGCATGTCACAGTCATCTTTTACAGTCTTACATGATCAATAATTATCTTGTGCCACACAATAAGTTCCACGCTCTGACATATGCTTGATTTTGTTTGAAAGGGACGGTGTGCATCCTGGAAAATCTGAATAGCGTAAAATTGGGTTGACAATTCGGTGGACCTTTGCTCCCCCTCACTGAGCACGCAGTGTGTCAAGCCCTCTCCCCAGAGGGGGAGGGCCCATCAGAAGCCTGTCTGTTCCTGCAGGCGGCAGCTGCACCGAGAGTGAGCACAGCCCAGTTTGATAGCAGCTGTCAGTATTGTTCAGAGACCCGACTTAATGTAAAGAACAATGGAAGGGCCATGCTGTTAGAGTGCAGTGTCTTTCAAGATAAGAAAAGAAATAGTAATTTAGCGGTTTAGACATCTATCATGAGCATGAAAGATCATGAAACTTCTTTTCAGAATGCAAATAGGCTGGAGCAATCTGTAACAGTAGAAGATGCAATCGAGTAGCCTCTGGCATCATACTACCGAGGATACTTATGTACAATAAATTTTGAGGGTAGGAGGAAAGTTTAATTTTCCTAGCTGATGTTCGCTTGTGTAGTTTCTCTTGATTAGATAAAGTCTGCATTTTTGTCGGGGTTTGACTTTTTCCCCCTCCTTCCTTTCTCTCTTTACGGGCCATTGTTTCCGGACACTAGATGATTCAAGAATTTCCCAGTTGGCTTGCCTGAGTTAGGGCAATTCCTGTTGCTGCTGGGCCATATGTGAATTCTGGAAGGGAACAAAGCCTTTAATTAGTTGGAACAACTTTTTGAAATACAAGATGATTTTGAACTATCTTTATTTTATACTTCTTTTATTTCCAGTTGAATAGGTGGAAGCCTATTAGAAGACAGACTGTGAGTATAGGGACTTGTAGTCTCATGGGACTGAGATTTTTTTTCAGAGAATTTACCTACAAAGTCAAATGCCAGGTGTTGGAATTGATGTATATTGAGCAGGTACAAAAGAAAATGAATTAATTGACACATTAAAAAAACAAAACAAAAACAGTAATATAGTTGAACTCAATGAGCTTGTAAGCAGTGCTAATCCTCTCTTGATTAAAAAAATCTTACTTCAGGAAAGAACTGTGGATGATACTTGGTTATTAAGAGTCATACCTCTGGCCTTCCAGCATGTTCTTGAAGGCTTTTAACTTCCAGCTGCGGTGCAGCAGTGTAGCTAAACAACCTCCTTCCCATTTTTTTTAAATGGCACCATTTAATATTTTTATATTGATGTTGAATGAAGTAACAATTTTGCTAGATAAATAGTAAACAAACCAGAAACCTTTGACTTAAAAGGTAACCTGTTAACTCCTTGGCACTGCAGGCAGTGTCCACATTTGGGGTTAAGGAGGAATCCAGATCATGATATGGAAGAATTAGGTAGATTATCATGGTTTAACTTGAAGGTTTTTTGGTTTGGGGTTTTTGTGTTTTGGTGGGGGTTTTTTTTGCTGGGGTTTTTTTTTTTTTTTTTTTTTTTTGAGATATCTGCCTGGAAGATCAAAGGTACTCAAAGTTCATGCTAGGAAGTATAAGGGACAGTTAAACTGGTCTATCTAGATGTAAACAATGCAAAATTTGTTAGATTTACTTTCAAATTAATAAACTAGATCGTTTTATGAGTAGAATATGCAAATATCTGAATGGGAAATATAAGCAGCAAACTGGAATCTTTTTTAGTATTGCATGTTAGATGCACCATTTCAGTGTACCACTGAGTAGCCAGGTATGTCGTCTTTTGCCTTTTGAGGTGGATTGCTAATGGTTCTGTGAAATACGTATCTTTTGGATTGACAGTACTCTTGAGACAGATTGTGTTATAGGCCTCTGAGAGGCCTCTCCACTGTTGCATGAGGTGATTGGCTAAAGGATTAGCAAGATGTGGGATTATTTTTTCTCTCTTGGCAGTGGTTGCCAGCTATCTCTGGGATTGTAGCGTGTGAAGCTTAACAGGATGAGGTTAACCTCTTGAGGGTTTATTCTTATGAGTGTGTAGTTAATCCTTAGAAAGCCTATAAATAACTAGGCTGTATGTTTCATTATAAAATAGAAATACAGACTAGAGCAGAAATGAATGCAGAACTTAGTGCAAGGGAAGAGCTAAGCAGCTGTAGCATTACTTTAGAGCCTCCTCAGCCATGATCTGCATTATGTGCTGAGGGAGGGGAAATTGCCTAGCTCTTTTAAATTAAATAAAATGAGTTCTAGTGAGCACAAGACACTACATCCTCACTTTTAACGTAAACTATCTAACCCCGAGTCTAAATTACTAAACTCTGGCAATAGGAACTCTATTGTGTGGCAACATCCTGGGTTATTCTTCACATTTTGCTTTTTTAAAATACGTAGAAACCTTAATTACATGCTAGGATTCTGTCATGGTAGGTGCTTTTAGTATACAAAGGCTCCAAACTTGTAAACTAAGTTTAAAATAGGTAGCAAAGGAAGAAGGTATTTGTCAGCATAACAAATTGGTATTCTCAAAATACTAGTCCCCAAACAATGGTCAGATTTTTATTGTTAGTGCCACTAAGTTTTGAGGAAAAATAAGAAAGCATTATTGATATGTATTGGTCGTTTGTCCTACTCAAAACAGAAAACCCGGGAGAAGATGTGTAAAATGTGAATGACACCCGCCCCCAGCACACACACACACACATACACACACGCATGCTCTGTGCACTCTGGACTGATGGGGAAATGGAGGACCTTGGAGCAGCAATACAGAGGAGGGTAGTGTCTAAACGAGACAATTTCCTAGAGAAGAAGATACTCTCAGTCATTCTGAAGAGGGGAAGATTGCATCCAAAAGTCATATGTAACTGAGTTGCAGGCCAGACTTCCCTTATCTTGCCAGGTTTCACATGTAGGTGGTTAGGAAAAGCTGCATTTTGGATCTTGTCCAAAAAGAAAAACAAAAGATGGCTCTCTTCAGGTGGCTCTCTCATGTAGATCTAATATCTAACCTACAAGTCAAAGGTGAGACCAAGTATATGGTTACAAATTTGAAGCTAAACAGCTTTCAAGAAAGGAGGGAAAGGGAGAGGGTTGGAAAAAAAAATGTGGTTAGCTAGAGCTCAAACCTGAAGATATGCAGCTGCAACTGCGAATGCAGAGAGAAGGTAGATTCTGATGAGATGAACATGTGAGGTACCAACAGTGAGTTGATACCACTTGCTGGATTACTGTCTACTGAGTGGATGTTGGGGATATGGGATGTGCATGTTGAATGGTGTAGAGCTGTTAAGTTGGTCTGTTTTGCAGCAGGAGAGAGGTGTGGCGGAGACTGGCAAGATTAGAAAAACCTGTGTATGTGGCAATAGTAAACAGAAAACCATAAAAGTCAATGGAGAATGTGGTTTCAGGAAGGATTAGGTAGATAGAGGCAGAGGAGATTGATATGCTAGAAGAGATGATTCCTTCTTTTTGTGAACTTGTCTCCAAATGGTTCTGTTAAACAGACTGGTTTGGAAGGAATAGTTTCAGTGGAATGGAAAGGACTAAAGTTGGGTCAAAATGCTGGAATAGTTCAGTTCAAGGCAAGGATTTACAGAAAGTGTGTTCAGTGAGCTTTAATAAAGAGAATATGGAAGGGCTGCCAGGAAGACAGAATGGGGCTTAGGGATGGGTTTGCTTTTGAAGGTG
This sequence comes from Oceanodroma leucorhoa, assembly GCA_030449065.1. Lineage (NCBI taxonomy): Eukaryota > Metazoa > Chordata > Aves > Procellariiformes > Oceanodroma > Oceanodroma leucorhoa. The sequence continues at coordinate 260,268 of JASVER010000229.1, read as the reverse complement.
GTTGAGGCAGAGGAGTGTATAGATAGATAGATAGAAGTCATTGGCACAGAAGGGTAGATTATTTAATCCCAGAGGAACGCATTACTTCCTCTAGAGAGTGATTCAAAAAACCTCTCTTGATTAAAGCATATGGAGGCAGAATAGCTTTCCATGTTTGAAGATAGTTTTTGTGAATATTATCCACTTTTTCCCTAAGTTATCAAGGAAGTAAAAGGAGACAAACTGAAGAAATGAGCATACCTTTTTCTCTCTTACAAATGTCTGCTTTGCGTTCATACTTGAAGTGAGACAAGTGAGGAAGTTGGCGTAGATGAGTCAGTAGGCTGAGACAAAAATGTGAGGTGACTTTCAGTGCTTCTCTTGAAAGAAGTCTGAGATATGGTAGGTTTGGAGGAGGAAGGATTTGGATGGGAAGAATGAATTGATTGGCAAAGAAGTGAGTTGAGTAAGGATGAAGCAAAGCATGGTCATGGAGTTGTCCTGCAACATGACTATGAATAGGGAAAGGTGTTGGGAGTTTACATGTTGAATGATGGGAGGCTGTAAGTAGGACTGATTTGTGGTAGGAGAGAGAAGTGCCAAAGTGTGAAGCATACAGATCTGAAAGAAACTGAGGTCTGGTATTGAGAAGCAAACACTGATACACTGAGGTGAACTAACTGTCAGTGTGCTGATGGGGTGGTGTGGACTGCACAGGCAAAATATACCTTTAACTGGGTGACTGTGACAAAGATGGAGTCAGTGGGAGTGCGAAAGTGCAGAGAGATAGGTGCAGAGGGGCTAGAGGAAGATACAGTGGGACACAAGTACTGTAAATATTAAACATTGGAAATGTGCAAGAAAACAGCAACCCACTATGTTTTTCGTGGGGAAAGAGCAAGTCAAGCTGTAGAGATAGAGGGCTGTGTAGGAAGACTGGAAGAGAAGGGAGAGAAGCTTGCTTTCCTTGTTCTTGCACAGAGCTAGACTAGCATAGGCATTTAGGGTGACTTTAGGAAATATTAAAGGCAGGACAAAGGCACAGTTTGTACAGCAGTTTGCTGTAACTCCTCAATATGATCAAGAATTTGTATCAACTGCTGGATTCCTTGCATCTGGTAACTGCATTATTTTTTCTTTTTTTCAGAGTACTTGCTGAACTAGCAAGGTTGCTGTCTTGTATAACACTTAATTTCCTGAGAACATCCAGTACTGTTTTTAAAGGTGCTGGCTAACTGTAGCTCTTTAAATTGAATACTGACAAGCAGTAGTATTGAGGCAGTAAAAGCAAGGATTAGCAAAAGTGGGTTGCTCAAATGCCTGTTCAGAAGTGATCATCATTTGGTAGCTAGAAATTTTTTTAGGAATGTATAGGAAATTTCCAAGAATCTGGTCTGTGGCTTGGAACAGTGAATAAAAATCAATGGAATGCTCCTCTCGTGACTGTCGTATTGTTCACGCTTTGGTATCTCTGAAATGTTTTCTAGTTAGTAGTAGCTGGGAGAAAAAGGTGATGAGCATAATTTAAAATACTATATTTAACTTCTGGATTTTAATTTACCAAAAGGCCTTTCTACTGCATCATTACTATCTTCATCTTCAGCAAGATTTAAGTTTCTGGAGACTAAATGAGCCTGGAGGGAAAATAAATACTTTTAAAGATAATCATATCTCGGTAATAAAACCCCCTAGAGTAATATCTTTAAGTCATTTCCAAATTGGTGCATGTTTGAACTAGTTGGTTTTGGCTGCTGTGGCAGCAGGAACATGCTTTTGAAGTGTTGGATGGTAGCGGCATGCTAACAGTAGCTACGAAGGCAAATACATGGATTTGAGGTTAGAAGGTAATAGCAGGAATTTATGGTTGCCCCAGAAAAAAAATGCGCTGGTAGTTTCTGCAAACCAGAAGCAATGTGTGCTGACAGCTTCATTCTAGAGGCTTAAGGCTTGCATCTGAGTCTTCAGAGAAAGCAGTATGTACTTGTCTAAAATGAAAGAAAAGCTTTGTTCTCAAACTGACTTACACTGACAGTGGGTAGAAGGATATAACTGGTTTCAGAAGACCAGCCTTTGTCTTGTCTGGACCAAGAGAATTTAAGGTCATTTTCTGTGGTTTTTAGAATGTGGTTTTGAATTTGTTACTTTCCTTTATAGTCTGGGAAGTCCTTTGGTGAAGACATGTTTTCCTGCGCAAGGATCATTTTTTCCGTTTTTACTGACTCTACTCCTCCACTCCCTCCTGCCCTGTGGCATCTGTCCTTTATACAGGCTTCTCTGGTTCCTCCATTGTTGCAGTCTTTTGCCTCCAATGCGACTTCAGCTTTGCTGTTTGTCCCTTATTTTGTCACAATTTAGCCTAAGGAAAAAAACCCTACATTATTTAACTTAAGGAAAAAAAATACCATTATTAATACGAGGACCCTTAGAACTTGCTTTTCTGACTTGTTTCTATTTCCTTTTTTTGCCATAAACTGTTTGAGACAGGAACTGTTCTTAAGCCAGCCCTGTAATACAGGTTTTTAGAAGAATAGCTATCAATGAAAAAGCTATATATATATATATATATATATATATATATATATAAACACACAGAAGAACTTTTGTATTTTTATATAGAAGTGTAAACAGTCAATATAGATGTAATATATACAGAATAGTATAATATATACTGTATAGTATATGTAGTATATAACAATATATTAATGATATATTAAGATATAAAATATATCATTGTGTATATATGATATGTAAAATGTTATGTGTGTGTGTATGTACATATAAGGTTATGCGAGCAAAAGGGCTTCTTTAGTTTGTGGGCTGCTTGTTGTGTTGCCAGCATAGCTGCTGGTGCAAGCACTAGTCATGCTTCGATGGGTCTGCACTTGGTACAAGTTTCGAAGTTTTAGGTTGACTTAGTGCCTAAAAGCATGGAGGAGGGAAGAAAACCTTTCTTTTCTGTTGGCAAAAGCCCTGGTGTAGATGCAGATACACCAGTGGAGTGCTAATGCACCTTGGGGAGAAGATGTTGGTGAACTGGAAGAATTCCATCTGCTGGCAATATCCTGTGTCCTCACTGCAGGGCTCTGCTGGCGTGGGACAATCCGCAGAGGCTCCACAGCGTAGCGAGGCTGCTAGGGCAGATCTGCGCTCGTGAAAGTGCCGGTCATGCAGGCAGTACTATATAATTATTCCCTCTATGGCAGTGGGTTGTTAAAAGTCTTGCCATTTAACAATTATCACTAAACTTTTGTTAAATAGTTAATTACTGATCACTTCAGTGGAAAAACAGCTGATGTGCTTATTCACTGGGTGTGGTGACAAATCATTTGGGTGGGGTCACCCACATCTGTCATTACTGTTTACAAGAGCGATCTTTTTGAAGAGCCCTGAAGTGTAATATCTCTTTATCTTTCTAATTCTGGTGCCTAGGCTTGCCCTCCAAAATGCCAGAAGGAAGGGCAGAGAAACCTAGCTGTTTAAAGTGAGACAGAAAGGCACAGCAAAGATTAGTGTTGCTGCTCAGCATAGTGCTAAGGAAAAGATAAAGTGCTTCTTTCTCCCTTGCAGTCTATATGTCTGTGGTCTATAATGGTGATGTGGGAACTAATCAATGGTTAATAAGCTACCCTTGGAAATTATTTTTATATTTGCTATTTGCATTATGTTGGGGAGTGTTGAAGACCTGTTTCTCAGTTCTATAGGTGTAAAGCTAACTACAGTATTAAAATTTAAAAATGGGATCTTGTGATTCAACTCAAGTACTCTGTGTGTACTTGTAGGTAGGCTGGTGCTGGCTATGTAATTCAAACTGATAGCAACCCAAGCCTTTCTCGTGTTGAGAGATTTCATTTTTCTTGTTTAAAAAAAAATTCCTCATGAAATACAGAATATATTCCAAAAGACAAGCTAAAGAATATATTTAGTATTTATATGTCTTGTATAAGGATTTTAAGGAGCTCTCAAAAAATTTTCCTGTTGTAGTAAAAAAAAAATTGCATTTAGAGTTTTGCTAGGTAGATGCAGGCTTTGGTATAACTGCTTTGACCCTTGTTGGCTGTCTCAGTTGCCTTCTGTGGGCTCTTTGGAGGTGACCCACATACACCATTAGTTTGCTGGCCCCACATTAGAATCTGTGTTCTCTTCCTGTGTTGTAATTTTTCTATGGTATCGTTTTTCTCTTGAGCTACACCACTAATCAATAAATATATATTTTTGTTTCAGAGAAGTTAGTGTGGCAGCTTCATGACTGCATATAATTTTTATTTTCTTTCTTTAGATAGAGAAGAACTTTTAGCCTTATAGAGAAAGTGTATGGAGAATTATGCTTCTAAGTGTTTATGCTAACTTCCCTTACTTTAGCAAGATTAAAGAATGTAGTTTAATCTCTAATGCAAGGAGAAAAAAAAACTCTAGAGGTTTTAGTATTCTATGGCCAATTTAGTATTCTATGGCAAAACTGTGTGGCATAGATCTGTAGAAGAAATACCTTTTACAGTGAAACAGGTATGGATCCATGTAAAAGTGTAATGAGAGCACCAGAGCATGAAGTGTCTTTTTAATCTTCATGAGTCAGTTGAAATCAGCATTGCTTTTCCTATTTTGAGTTTTCTGAAGAACAAAGGGGAGGAAAGACTTGACTCCTAAAGAAGGATCCCATAGCAGAGGACTGAAAGTGTACTCTGAAAAGGAGGGAAATAACACAGCGAGGAAGGAATCAAGTGACCAAGTAGAAAAGGAGTTAAGAAAGGAAAACAGATAAAAGACTATAACTGAGAACCATAAACTTCATGTTGTTTTGGAGTAGCTTCATGGAGTACTTTGGACATGCTGAGGGTCTTTTATCTGATTCTTTTTTTTAATAGATAAGGTGGCAGAAGGGCTTAATTTGTTAGTGTTTTTATAATTGCTGTATCAGCAGAGCAGTGCAATACAACTTCTCAGCCTTATTTCAGTTACCTTAGAGATGAAGTTAATTTGTGAGAAATGGACTGCTTGGGGAGTGTGTGTGTGTGGGAAGCTGTTTTTATCCCAGTATAGCATCGGTTTTCTGCTTTATGTGACGCAATTTATGCAACCCCTTACTGCTTCAAAAAAGTTGATGTGCAATTGAGACTTACTAGTGTGGTTTGTGTTGTTTGAACAAGTGGAAACAGGAACTGCTAAAAACTTCGAAGAGCCTTCTGTTCAGAAATTTAACATTAGTTTAAAGCAGATTCCCATAGTAGAAAATAATAACAAACTTAAGAGAATTTTTTCATCTGCTTTCTGACTTTGATATTTGCTTTCTGACATCAATTCTCTATACAGTAAAAAGTTCAAATTTTTTTTTTTTTTTTGGTGGGAGTGGAAAATAAATGGTAAGACCCAAAGACGCTATCCTATGCATCTTCTGTAATAAAGCATGAAAAAGGAACAGGATTTTTCCCATGAGACAGCTGGGTCTTTAAATAATCATGCCACTGCCACACAAATTTTATATGTATGAAATATATGGCTTTGGATAGCTTTTGCCAATACTGTCCTTCTGTGGACTTAAATCTCTGTAGTACAGTGAGATTTCACATGGTTTATAGATGGAAGAGGCTTGCTGAAGACACTGTTTCTTTGTTTTGATGAGACATTCTCTTCACAGCACCCAAGGCAGTGTGGCTTGTTCACATAATGGGTAGTTTCAAATAACTTCTACAAAACTACAAAGGCTCCATTTTCTGCTCACTAGCTAGAGATGCAGGAGTGGGCACTTTCAAGCTCGTTTACCGTTGTACAGTGTAGCTTTCCTATCTGTCAGAATAAAATCTTGAGCATTTAGAAGAAGGGGAAGTAAGGAAACTAAAGGAATTAGGTAGAAAATTAAGCTATGATAGTAGTAGCTGACTTATTTTTCTGAAACATGTTTGAACAGGGAGAAAACAGTAAGGAATAAGAATTGCAGAATCACAGAATGCCTGAGGTTAGAAGGGACCCCTGGAGGTCATTTGGTCCACCCCCTCTGCTCAGACAGGACCATCTAGAGCCAGTTGTGCAGGAACCATGTCCATATGGCTTTTGAGTATCTCCAAGGAGGAAGACTCCACAACCTCCCTGGGCAACTTGTGCCAGTGCTCAGTCACCATCACAGTAAAAACAAAAGTATTTTCTGATGTTCAGGAGGAACCCCCCATGTTTCAGTTTGTGCCCATTGCCTCTTGCCCTGTCACTGGGCCATCCAATGGTGGTCCACAAAGAGGATTAAGGGACTGGAGCATCTTGCATATGAGGACAGGCTGAGAGAACTGGGACTGTTTAGCTTTCTCTAGGCCCATCGTTGGATGCTCTCCAGTAAGTTCATGTCTCTCTTGTACTGGGAAGCCCAGAAATGGACAGAGTATTGCAGGTGTGGCCTCAACAGTGATGAGTAGAGGGGAGGGATTGCCTCCCTCGACCTGCTGGCAATACTTTGTCTAGTGCAGCCCAGGATGCCATTCARCTGCTTTGCCACAAGGGCACATTGCTGACTCATGTTAAACTTTGTGTCTGCCAGGACTCCCAGGTCCTTTTCTGCAAAGCTGCTTTCCAGCTGGATGGCCCCCAGCATATAATATATTCCTCTCGGTGCAGGACTTTGCACTTCCCCTTATTAAACTTCACAAGATTCTTGTCAGCCTCTTTTTCCAGCCTGTTGAGGTCCCTGTGAATGGTAACACGGCCATCTGGTATGTCAGCTGCTCCTCCCAGTTTTGTGTCATCAGCAAAAGAAAGCAAACTCAGAGCTTAGTTTTGCAGATTGCTGCTGTGGTAGTGAAGATTAGGGTTCAAACAGGTCAGAAGGAAGTGTCTTGCAGGGACTGCTAACACACTTTGTGCTTAGTTAGTCTAATGGTGATCTTACCAAGGAAGAAGAAACATCCAGAAACGATGAAGAGGAAACACAGCTTCTGCTGCTGAAGCAAAGTTAAAGAATGGAGTAGTAAGCAGTCTATATTGGGTAGCTCATGTATCAGTCAGTCTGCTTACCTATCATAGAATCATAGAATGGTTTGGATTGGAAGAGACCTTCAAAGATCAAGTCCAAGCCCCCTGCCATGGGCAGGGACGTCTTTTACTGGATCAGCTTGCACAAAGCCCTGTCAAACCTGACCTTGAACACTTCCAGGGATGGGGCATCCCCAACTTCTCAGGGCAACCTGTTCCAGTGTCTCACCACCCTCATTGTAAAAAATTTCTTCTTTATGTCCAATCTAAACCTACCCTCTTCCAGTTTACAACCGTTGCCCCTTGTCCTGTCACAACAAGCCCTGGTAAAAAGTCTCTCTCCATCTTTCTTATAGGCCTACTTTATATTGAAAGGCTGCAGTAAGGTGTCCCTGGAGCCTTCTCTTCTCCATGCTGAACAACCCCAACTCTCTCAGCCTTTCTTCACAGGAGAGGTGTTCCAGCCCTTTGATCATTTTTTTGGCCCTCCTTTGGACCCGCTCTAACAGGTCTTTCTTGCACTGTACACCCCAGAACTGGATGCAGTACTCCAGGCGGGGGTCTCATGAGAGCAGAGTAGAGGGGGAGAATCACCTTCCTTGACCTGCTGGCCATGCTTCTTTTGATGCAGCCCAGGATATGGTTGGCCTTCTGGGTTGCAAGTGCACATTGCTGGTGCATGTCCAACTTTTATATCCGCCAGTATCGCCAAATCCTTCTCGGCAGGGCTGCTGTCAATCCATTCATCCTCTAATCTGTACTGGTAGTGGGGATTGCTCTGACCCAGGTGCAGGACTTTGCACTTGGTCTTGTTGAACCTCGTGAGGTTTGCACAGGCCCACTCCTCAGGCCTGTCAGAGTCCATGCGGATGGTGTCCCCTCCCTCAAATGAATCAACTGCATCACTCAGCTTGGTGTCATCTGCAAACTTGCTTAGGGTGCACTGGGTCCCATTAGCTGTGTCACTGATGAAGATATTGAATAGTGTTGGTCCCATTATGGACCTTTGAGGGACACCACTAGTTACTGGTTTCTACAGGGACATTGAGCCATTGACTCTTTGGACTGAGTCTCATTGACTCCTCGGATGTGGTCATCCAGCCAGTTCGTCATCCATCTAACAATCTATCCATCAACTCCCTATCTCACCAACTGAGTGGCAAGAATGTTGTGAGGGGCTATATCAAAGGCCTTTCAGAAGTCTAGGTAGATGATATCTGTAGCTCTTCCCTTGTCCACTGATGCAGTCACTCCGTTGTAGAAGAATGTGGCTATATTCTTAAGGGAGGTTGTTTGTCATCCTGCAATATGTTCTTCCCTGTAGCTGAAATACTCTTTTGAAAGTCGCTACAGAAACTTAAATGCAAGTATTAATTAATGGCTTAGACTGTCTAAGGAGTTTAGATTTGACTGTTGGTAGCGTGGGTGGTGTGTTACAGGGTTTTGGGTTTTTTTAGAATGAGGGAGAAGACTGGATCTGACAGGAGCATAATCTTGGGTTGTTTCCTTTTTTGGAAGGTTACATTTGCAATGTTGGTTTTAAGAATTATTTCTAAACAGCAAGGGAGAAGGTTATTGCTTGGTCAGCAAGGTGTATGTGCTCAGACAGTGGCCCTCATATGTTCATTGGCCACAGATATTTGGTACAGGCTCTCATTTCCTTCTGCTACTTAAGCAAGCAAATAAAAAACGTGAAGATTTCCCTTTGGGAAGGGAGAGAATTTGGCAGTGAAATTGAACATAGTAATACATGTTTCTCTCTCATGTCTTTCTGCCTGCTTGAGTTTAACAAAATCACATTTCTTCCATTTTACAGAATTTGACATGAAATAGTGCCCTTTACATTTTAGGTCTCTGAATGACTTTTGTGCTTGCCAGATATTTTTTCAGAACACCTCTATGGAGCTTGGGGCAGTCTGTTGATAGTATTACTGGTGCTAGTGCTGATAAGGTTTTTGAAAACTTTTGCTGCTCTCAGGTGTTTGTTCAGAAGGGCACAATAGAAGACAGCTATTGTAGTTTGGGACCAGGTATAAACTTTTTTCCACTGTTCATGTATAATCACATCTGAATTTTTAATTCAGTGTTTTTCAACAGATACTGAATAGTACATCACACATCTGTTTAAGAACAGAAGAATGCTCTTAACTGTTTAACACTAGGAATTCAAAACAAGATTTTTAAGTAAGCCATAGGTGTTTGTGACCTCAACAGAGCTACTTTAAGGTGGGAAGTGGGATTGTAGGAGCTCATACTTTATCTTGGTAAGCAAGGAGCCTAAAGGAGACACGTCATTGTTTATGTGTAGGCAATCTGTTTCGCAAAGACTTACTAACTCTGTCTCTGGAAGTCTCTGGCAGAGATTGAAAATTAGTTCCAAATTTTAAGTCCTAGTTAAAGAGCTCTTTATAGCTGGAACTTGCCTAGGATATTGGAGGTGAAAAACTGTACTGCCTTTAAAATTATTCGGAGGTGCTTTCTCAGAGAAGCAAGTGCTGTGTTTTTCATATGTTGATTTTGAATCTTCGCGGTCTGGTTAGGGGGATACTGGGAAAAAAAATTCGAGGCAATAAAACCTACACCCAGAGAGCACGGTAAGCTGAATTTGCCATTCCTTTTCTCCCTTTGCAAATATGAAGAACTTCTGTTTTTGCAGTAAAATGGTGGGTGAACTACTGATGCTTTTAAAATCACTGCTATGGCTAATTATCTCAGTGCAGTCACTTATGTATGCATCATTGCTCTCTTCTCTACCTTCCCACTTCCCTCTGAAAGTGGACACAGCCCTTGCTCTGCAAGTAATGATAATAATTGGTAGTAAGACAGACCTGTTACTCATCCTTTTTTGAGAACATTTCTTATGGCAGGTGTCTAGTTTTTAATTAACTGCTAATGAACATGCCTAGTAGACCATGATGCTGCTGCCAACTTACTCCGTTTTATATCTCGCTGCTGCTAAGCTCTTAAAAGGTGACAGAGCAGGCATTAGTTGTCTTTGAAGTGACGGGGAAGTGATTATATGCATAACATAATTGTTTCTAGGATCTACTATAGCAAATGTCTAGTTACTAAATACATCTGGTGAGTGCTGCTGTTATCCATCTCCCTGGTCTTTAGTTTCTTCCTTTGCGTGCAGCATATATTCCCTTTTCCCTTTCTAGAAAGAGAATACAATATACTTTTAACAATTCAAGTTTTTTAAATAAAAAGAGCATGAACTTCTGGAAAGGATCATCTTTATCTATGTGTTAGGGAGAACTTTAAACCTATTATGAATAGGTAATATATAAACAGTAAATCAATATACTTCAGTCTTAAACAGCAGTGAGCCTCAGATAATAAACATTAAATCACAATATACTTTTGTTGGCTTAAAAGACCATGATCCGGTTTTCAGTCTTAAGTCTAACGTAGTTGGATATTTAAGCATGTTGGGGTACCATTTTCCTCTGCTACCCTCAGTAACCATTTTGCAAAGCTGCTAAGATGTTATGTGGAGTGATGCATTTTCACTTACAGCTCTCATATTCTGTGCTACACCTTGCACTGGGCATTGCTCCCCACTGTTCTTACGCAGTCCTGTCAGAGAAACAAGCCCTTCTCGTCACGTGCTTTCAGCTTCAGAATCTGTTAGAGGGGATTATTCTGTTCCTCATTTCTGAGACTTTAGAAATACCCTGTTTGTAGGCTACAAAGCAGAGCCAGGGAAAGTGTAAATCATGTGTCCCTAACAGTTTGATTTGTAAAGACGTTAAGCTATGCTTACTGAAATCGTGTGGGTTAACTTGTTTGGTAATTAAACCAAGCAAGAGAGGCGTGAATAAAGGGAATCTTCACAGACTTCCTGAAGAGATAGGGACAAGAATGGAAGCTGCTTAACTTCATTTCCCTGTTTTGACCTTCCCATGCCCACACTGCAAAAGAAGCTGATTTGAGCTCACTGTCAGAGAAGAGAGGAGGTTTTTCTCCACGAAACTGATTTGGAAGGGATAAATTGCTTTTTGTTCTTAGCCAATAGCACACCACAACTAGGTAATCTGGCGTGATAGCGCAGCTGGGGACAAGTAAGACCAGTGCTATGAATGCAGTACAGTACTGCTGATGTATGTTGTCTCATGGCTAGAGTGCAGATGACTGACCTGGCATAAATGGTCAACAAGGAAGGGAACAACTAAGATAACCATCTCTCTGAGAGAGCCTGCCAAAACATCAGGTTATCTCCTGATTTGAGGAAACATGCTGGAAACTACTGAAGTCTTGATAAAGTCTGTGAGAAGAGAGGTGTTCTCTCGTTCTTTAGAGGCTGGATCAAAAAACAAAACAAACCAACCAACCAACTAACCAAACAAACAAACAAACAAAAAATCAAAACAAAACAAAAAAAAAAACCCAAACCAAAACCCCTGCAGTCCCATCAGACTTTATGGTGCTCTTTACTGATACTTCTTCAGTTAAATAAAGTTTCACTAGCAATAGCTGCTTGATTTTGTAGAAGATGGTCTACTGCTTTAACTACTTAAAATAAAAATAATTCTTAATACTTTGTTCAAAATGTTACTTTTTGGGTTGTTGTAAACACATTAAAATAGAAGAATAAGAACTACCTCTCTCTTACCTTGCTTTTTAAACATACTGAAAAGTTGACAAGGATAATCATCAGATGTATGTATTAAAGAATAGCGAGGCTTTTTATGCAGCATGTGAAAAGAAATTCCTGACACGTGTGAGAAAGATTTGGCAAACTTGTGGCTTTGTAGAATTGACTAAAGGGATTGTGCTAAATTTTAAGATGTCTTGTATATCAAAAATAAATAAATGATGGCTGCATTACAGTTGGGACAGCAGAAAAGTGAAAGATTAGCAGGTCCAGTCCAGAGTTCTTCAGTGTCAGTCACTTGTGTCTACATAAATTTATAAACAGCTCGAGACATGTCTTGGGATGGGGTTATGAGAAATAAAAGTGTAGGGGCGCAGTAGTTAGATAAATAGTAATAAATTAAGTCATTCATATGCCAGTAGATGTTGTGCAGGTATTGTTGACAGTTTGTCTTGAAGAGTCTTGGGACCTATGGAAGCAGATAAAATATTTTTTGATTAATTTTAGTTTAGTTATTTTGGAGTAACTTGTGAAATATTGTGAGCTTTAGTCTAAGTATATCATCAGTAGCTGTCAGCAGTACTGTAACAATTTTGCCTGCCCTTACAGGACCACTAGCATTCACCAGGTCAAACTCTCATGTCTAGCTGAGCTCATCCTGTTCAGACATTTGCTTATCTGTCTTCTCTTTGATCCCATGAATTGGGTGGTACTCTAGCTTTTTTCATGGTATGGGAAACATTCATGCTTCATGCTTCAGCAGAGGAATGGTAGAGCATGGCCAAGGTGGAGAGGCTTGTTCTGTCTTCTGTTCATATGCTCAGGCACGAGGAAGCAGGAAAGAAGCAGAAGATCTGTTTACCTATAGCAGACTAAAGAGGAGCTATGACTAAGCTAAAGATGGCTTTGAAGCTTAATTTTCTAAATAAATCTGTGCTGAGCATTTCGGACAACTTAAATGATTAGTTGAACTTGGAAAATATTAAAAAAATCATAACAGCTTTAACTAGAAGATATCTTAATATTTAAACTATGGGGAAGTCATTCCATTATAAGGACTCTTTCTAAAATTGCTTACAGGTTATTTTGGTTGTATTGGTTAGATTGGTTACAGGATTGTATGTCCACTCATTATGATATTGATCTTGCAAGCTGCTTTTGAAACAGATGGAGGTATTTTAATTCATTAATACCATCTTTCTTGTTGGGAATTCCATGATGTTATTGATGCTATCTGGAATACCTGGACCTTAAGCTCAAAGTTGGTTCCTAAACACAGTGTTAGTTCATTAATAATTTTTTTTCCCGAAGTTTGGCCAGAATAAAATATAAATTTAACTACACTAAATATGAAATTAAGCAGTGTCTTTTAGGTTTTTTAATATTCAAAATAGAAACCTAATTACTGTTTCCAAACTGGGGGAAGAGACGGAAGTGAGTTTAAATCAGTCTTGCCAGTGAAACTTGTTTTTTTTCCCAGAGCAGTGATACCCCTTTCTATAGAAAGGCAAAGGTATTTGGGCCTTCTGCTGCTGCTGTTTGTTTGTCACCGGTGACTCTGTGGCAGGCAGCAGCTGCCCAAAACAACCTACAGTAGCTGAACCTATTCCTTGGGCTTCAGAGCCTTTTTTAGTTTATGGGACATAAGCAGAGCTGTCCACAGACACCATGAAATAATGTAGTATGTATAGCGTGGTGAGACAAAGAGGAGAGGCTAGATTTAAAACAAACAAACAAATGAAAAAAATCCACTGTTGATTCTCAATAATTAACCAAACTTCTCCCTTCTCCTTCCCAAACTATGTGCTATGTGTTGTTCTTCTGGGGATGATGATACTGCTGGGAACAGCAGCAGCAGTTGCAGGCTCAACATCTCTCCCATGGCCATGGACCTCCAGTGCCTCTAACACCGCATCCATCAGGACTTCAGCCTCCAGGGATCCCTCCGCTCGGAAGCAGCGCTGGCCTTCTTGCCCTTTCTAGTGCTTTGGGTGGGCAGTCTCACTTGGCAATAAAAGATGACAAGAAGCATCATGATGCAGAACACCACAGAGGTGAGAGGCATGGCAGGCCTGATTAGGACATTGTCAAATTTGCGCATTGCTGCAAATTTTGTGCATCACTAAAGAATCCAAGTTACATAGAATGAGAAAAAACTGTTGGCAAACTTAAAAATGTCTGCATATATACCACTGAAGCAAAATTTAGCTTGGAATTTTTCAGTATTTTAAAAGGGGATCGCTAGGTGTCACCTGCTCTATAGTTTGCAGGGCATTTTGACATCCTGGTAAATGCTTAGTTGTAACACTAGTGGCCTGCACTATATTGTGGAAAACTGTTAAACTGCATAATGGGTAACTTTTTCAAAGAAAGTAAYGTTGTTAAATGGGTGGGTGGGAAGGTAGGGGAAATAAGTGAATGTGTTCAAACAAAAGATTTAGATAATTGCATCTGTTACTTTAGTTTCATAGGCTTAAATTCTAGTACGCAGTTAAATATTGGGCAAAATTGCACTTGACTAATTTTTGAAAAGAAAATAATTTATTCTGTCATGAAATAAAACTAGGCTTTGTGTATGGTTAAACTGTAAATCATGTTTACAAAATACTGTAATTTTCAGGAAATCACTGTATTAGGAATGTGCAATGACTTATATAAATAAAAGCCATTTTAAAACTGTTCGCGGCTTGTGTTCTAATTTTTTTCCCCCCTTTTTTATTTCTGTTCTTGCCTCTGTGTCTGAACGGGCATGTCTGTGCATTTCTTGGTTACTGCGGGAGCAGACAGAGAGCCGGGCACAGTAAGTACCAACATTCCTGCTAACGTTTCCACTTCTACATTATGTAATAATAAGATGTTGCACTGTTTGTCTGTTTTGTCTTCCTTTTAGTCAGTTTCACGATCCTAGGCATATGTGTCTTCTGTTAAAATATCTCTTGGTTTATGCAGAACACCAAGTCATTTGTTTGGAGGACTGTATGAATCAGGTTTGTTTCTGAGTGGAATGATTTTGGGGAAGCTTGAACTTCAGTTGTTTATTGAGGGTGGGGGGAAAGCTGCAAATCAAACAGAGCGTTGACTGCAACTTAAAGTATAACATTATTAGTCAGAGTGAAATTTTTTCCTGTAGGATTTTCAGGAATTAGAGTTACAGAACAGGTGAGAAATTTAAAATTCATGTGTCATGACAGTGTTTGGCCCTAGGAGTTTCTTTAACTGAATCTGTTTAAGCCGTACTAATGTCTTTACTGCTTAATTTGTGCTTCAGGTATAACTTCTATAGCAATACTTTTTTTCCCTTTAGACATACACTGTAATAGAATTGGTCTAAGACAATCTTATCTGAAAATCAGCCAAAGAACTACTTTGTTACAGCTTTTTATACTGTTGTGTTTTGAGTGATATTGCTATATTAATCAGTTGGAGATGGGCATGTGCAACTTTCACGTCAGTAACAAAGCTAATTCTGCTTGTTGATGTCATAGTGAATTTGGGCACTATTTTGTTTCTTGTTCTCAATTAGAAAAGACAAGAACTAGGAAAAGTTATTTGACATCTTTACAGTACTAAACTTCTGGTTTTTATTGCTGCCTTATTTTTATTACTAGGGCTTGACAATTATTTACTGGAAACTATCTGCATATCTTTTGCGGCAATCTTTTTTGTTTCTAGGTTACTAAGCAAGAAGCATTCGTTTCAGGTTGCTTAATGGTATTAATGAGAGTATAACTGTGGAAATAATTTTACGCTGGGTTTTCCTGAAGCCTCAGACTTACTAAGGACATATTTCTTTGAGTGGGGCATATTTCTTTGAATGATGTTAGTCAAGTGCAGGATTCTCAACAACTTGTCTTAAGAGCTAAGGAAGGAGGTTTGCAGTGTGTGTCTGTGTGCACACACGTGCACATGTGGGAGCGATGGCTTTGTGTTTTGCTTTGGCTGTTACATTTCCTGTTCTTGCCCTCTTCCCATCCTCCCCCACCCTGTCCCTTACGTACTTTGCTAAAGGGTTTGAATTTAAAATCAGATGCTTCACAGTGTTGTGAAATTTGGACTCTGAATTCATCTTGTAGCTGAGAATAGTTCTTGTGTATGGAAGGAAAACTGAAAAATTAAACCCAGCTTTTGTGTTGTGGGAGATTTTTAATATGACTTGCTTAGTCTACTATATATGTCAATTTTGTTTAATTAAAGTATATAAAATTGTTGCTGCAGTTACTTCTGTCTCCATATGTGTAACTCATGATTGCTTGGTTATTATCTGTAGTAGGCTTTTTTATGCTGGGTTTATTACTAAGTAACCTTTAAACAATCTGAGGCTTTATTTCATGCA
The DNA here is from genome assembly GCA_030449065.1 of Oceanodroma leucorhoa. Lineage (NCBI taxonomy): Eukaryota > Metazoa > Chordata > Aves > Procellariiformes > Oceanodroma > Oceanodroma leucorhoa. The sequence continues at coordinate 244,408 of JASVER010000229.1, read as the reverse complement.
GGAACTTTGCTGTATGGGTGTACTGAGTTCAGTTTACTACACTATGGTGGCCATAGTTTCTTTTTGGTCCCAGTGGACAATAATACTTAATAATTAAATTAAACTTTAATAGGTTGAATACAGGTGAACTTAAACTTGTACTTAAAATTGTTTAAATACAGTGTTGCAGTAGAATCTTGGCTTAACGATAAATTATATCTTCAGTGAAAGAATCATAATTCAAGTCATAGTCAAGTTCAAATTTGTGGCTAAAATGATCAGCTGGGGATGATCTTCCCTTTGAACTTCTCTAATTCTCTTTTTTTTTTAATGGATTTCTTTTTAATTTAAAATATAGTTTTAAGGATGATATAAAATTGGTCACAAGTACACAAGGCATACCAGCAGTTTAATTATTACATGTGGTTTCAACTGAGCAGTAGGCTCTTATTTTGCAAATTACTTTCTGGATCACATCTGGATCACTAAGATAAGATCAATTTGATTTTTAGCGTAACACTTTAAGTGTCATGGTGCTGCCAGAAATCCTGAAAAAGGCTTGCTTTCCTCATCCAAGACACCAAAACCCATGCTGCCTGTTAGTTACTTAAATTAACCATGATATTTGGTATTGCTGTGCAGTTCTACAGTATGATTTCCATCAAATATGTCTAGTGTGACCTTCCAGTATCATCAGTAGAAGCTGACAGGTTTAAATGTGCAAGGTTGAAAGATTACAATTGAGCGCTTGCCTGTTTGGTTTTAAATTGAGTTTTTTTGACATAACTTTGAGTTAAAGCATACTGTGGCGTATTATTTGAGCCTATTCATTTTTAAATGAGGTCTAGTTTTATTTTTTTAAAGTCTCCTTAGGCAAATAAGCAGTCATGAGCTTTTATGTATTGTATGTTTAGAAATACTTCATAATGCAGTGAGATTCATGTATTTATAAAGGAATATAAAGATATAGTGATTTCATTATTCTTGATTGCGATCAGTGTCCATGTTACCTACTTTTGCTATATCTAAATGGCAAGGGCTACATTTTTTTTACATCACTTAAAGGTTCAGGAAGTAAAATGAAAGGAAGTTTTTTGTAAATGCATGTTTGTGAAATATATAACATTTAAGTTAGTCATAATAGTATACTTTGTAAATGAACTGCTAAAATTACTTGGTCAAAATTAAATATAGGACTACATGGATAACGGCAGGTGGGTTTTGGCTGATGTAGCACTAACCATCCAAAACTGAGTCATGTTATTGTGGGAATGCAGGCATCCCTACTATTATGACACAGTCTGGCTTCAGGTAATGAAGCCAGGCAAAGTAAGCAAGTTTTGCAACTGAAGCTTAATAAAGTTTTGGGAGACATCAATACGAAAGAACTGTGATGTCCACATTTTTTTGCCTAGGGAACATACTGGCAACATTTTTCAAACTCGTCTTAGGTGTTCATTTATCACTTGTCTTCCCACTGTTCTAGTATCCTGTTTGGACAGCACAGAAATGCAAATGTTCTGAAGCGCTCTATTGTATCAGTAATAATTTGTAGACAATGAAATCTGACTTCATTATGTGCTTGGGATTTACATTAAGGTTGGTGTTTATCTTTTGTCCTCGTGAAAGACACTGAGCTTGTTTTCTAAGACTTAGGAAGTACTCATAAATTTTCCAAGAAATTTTTTTGCCTTCATTGTTAAGCATAAACGTTGCTATTGTTTTGTAAAGCAAATGCTCTTTTCTTACAGCAGAAAAATATTCTGTGTCCTTAGCTGTCTGTCCTATTGTTCCCCTCCCAGTCTTGGAGGAAGGGGGCATGCACAACTGAATGCTACTTTTTGGTTGATACTATATGCAAGCTGTTTTTGTTTTGTGTTTCAATTCTTTTAAATGGGGGAGGGGAGGGGAGGAGGGGAAGGATCATAAAAGGCGTTATATGAAAATATAGGGTACTCTTCAGTGTATCACATGTATGCTTCTTGGCCTTTGGGAAAAAAATATTATTTTCCATTATATAGCTTGTAATTGAAAAACTTGATTTTTTTTAAAATCAGTTTTTTATTTTTATTGGCTCTGTCAAAAATAAGTCAAATCTGACAGTCTTTATGGATGCGAACCACAAATTAGCTTCAGCAGGAGTTCTTCACACAGAAGAACTGTGGGATTCTGCGTTGCAGTTTAGTTTGTAGCTGATACAAAGCAGCATGAGCCTGACGACAAAGGACAAGAGGATTGGGGTGGTCTGGTATAAATTTTTATGGATACCCTGATTCTGACAGACATTACGTAGAAACTACTGAAATCAACAGAAGCCTTATTCTCTGTTATTGTCTCCCGATTATTGAATCAATGTGGAGAGTGATGGAAATCCATTTAGGCTTCTAGATTTCCTTGTTCCTAATATGAACATACTAGTCTAAATATAACTCAAAATGGTGGACGAAAAGAGAGCGAAGTCAGTTGCTTTCATAAGTCAACTTTTGCGTTGTTGACGTGTGTTTGCAAGAAGCGTATTCAACAAATGGAAGTTAATGATTCTTGAGTTGAATAACATTGAGTGCAATTTTCTTGTGCCTTGCTGGGGGATGGTTAAGTGCTAGTCCCTCTTCCAACATCCACAATATTCCTGTCAGTGAGTCCTGACAGTGAGCAGTGGGACTGCTGAGCAACTGATGTTTTGGTTATAGATGCTAGACTTGATCCTGTTTTGCCTACTCAACAAAGGATTGCGTTTGTTCCTGTCTACATATGGGTATCTGTAGATAACGCTTGTGTGTGGTGCAGCAGCTCAGGTCCAGTGTAGTGGTTAAATAGACAGACACAGCAGCCCTGCTTGGTGACAGGGACAAGCACAAGTTGTAATAACTGGCTGTAATGCAGGTGGGTGCAGTTGGTTTGGGTGTACAGTGAGTCAGTGAATGGCCAAGCACAGAGCAAGTGTGTGTGTCTTTGGGGGAAAGGGGAGTGGGAGGGATAAGGAGCCCAGCGCTAGAGAAGATCTCAATTGGGACCAGGTGTAGTTGAACCATGAGCACAGATGTGATGTAAATACTGTTATTTAATTGCTGCAAAGATCAGCACAAAGTTAATTGTCAGTTCTGTATGTTCTAATGAGTTGTCTGTGCTGTGTTATAACTGGGGCTAAATGAGAGATGTGGGCTCTCAGCCTGTACCTCTGGCACACATACTTGTGGTTTGGAAGTAGTTCCTATAGGGAATGGCATGGTAGTCAAAGAAGTGCATTTGAATAATGTGCTTTATATTCCTAATAGGGAACCTGCCTTCTTTCTGTGCATCATGACTAGGTTTTCGTTTCACATTTGCTGCTGGTGGTTTCAGTGTTTAGCTTTGGCTGGTAGCAGAGTTGCTCTAGGATCCCAAGTTGCCTGTTGTACAGCCTTTATGCAGTCTGGTAACTCTGACAGCAAGCGGTACTACATTAGGCTTTTTTTCTTCTTGTGGGAGTTATTTGAAGAAAAGTGATTCATGTGAATAAATTTTGAATTATCGGAAGAAAAAGAAAACATTTACATAAAATTGATTTTGACCATTTGTTCTTATCTGAGATTCATGATTTACAGATGTTGCACTGGTAATCCCTAATAAATTGAACTCCTAGTATGAAAGCAAGGATTATCGCCAGTCATGCGTCTAGTCTGTGGAAATTAAGACAAAATGAAAACTGGTGTCATGCAGTTTCTCGTTAGTAAATCAGCTATGCAGGTATATATCTTTTTGCCTTTTTTGTACAAACTGATTATTATTGAAGATCAATCCCAACTGAAAATTTCTGTAATATTATTTTAAAAAATTATATAAATATTATAGCTAAAATAAAAATGCCTGTCCTACTTTTGAAAATAAGTCAAATGTTAGTAGGCCTGGTAGAAGAACTAAACAGATTATTTTATTTTAAAGATAATATAAGGAGAACTCGTATCATTGTGAAGCTGTTGCTGCTGCTATCAAGCATAGCTGGCCCTATGCTTGATAGTGAACATATGGCAAATATAAACTCTACCAGAGCTGGAAGGAGGAAAGATGGCTTTTAGTAAGATGTCCTCACTGTTCCCTGAACCTTAACATTATGTTGGTAAGAGATGTCAATAGCCCAAGGCTTATATGATCATCTCTTTCCTAGTTCTTATTTGTATCTTCATTTATTTCCATTGTTACTTTAGTGTTCTGGATCTACCACATGCACTACTTAAAAAAATGTATTTTTGTGTTGTTGAATGAAATCCTGCACAATTGGTGGTTTGAATTATGGTAGTAGGTTATAGTAGCAAGCTATTTTTTCATCAGAAGTTATACTTTACCTGATTTTGATCACAATTGTTAGAACTTCCTGTACTTCTATGGGAAACAAAACAGTTATTGAGTTTACTGGTAAATTTTGCCAGAGTAACAGCACGATCTTATTTGCAACTGCCAGTATAGCTATAGTGAAATAAGCTGCTCTACAACAGCTTTTAGCGTGGATGCTCTGATTCCAGAGAACAGTGCTTTAAATGAATGTGGTAAGTTAGAGAAAGGCAGTGTAAATATGACTATAGGAGAGACGTTTTGCAGAATAGACATGTGAGGACTGTAGATTATTGTTACAATTATATGTTTATGTGATAAGTAAGCCATCAATCTTTTGAGGAAAAATCAAATCTAATAATCTTTGTTTGGCATTTAGGACATAGTGGGAGCTAGGTATACCTAGGAGTTCCTAAGTGTGTTTCAGAGTATTGAAATTCTACAAGACAAACTGTACGGAATATTGTCAGCATTGTCTATGTGGACTTTACATTAAACTAGAAAAAAATATCAGCCGTTGTGGTTACATGTATTTGATGCCAAAATTTACAAGCTGTTCCTTGCACTTCTGTGTAGTAACTTCAAATAGCAGGGTTGCTAAATTTTTCCCAGCTGCTGCACTTTTGCCACCATTCTGTTATTCATGCTTAATTTGGGCAATTTAAAATGAGAAACTGAATTTATTCACTTTACTACATTTGCCTTCATTGTTTTATTCTAAGCTCTTCAGTAGTAAAATATATATTTTTAATTATATTTGTTAAGGGAAGTATCTCTTAACTAAAAGACTTTCCTCCTTAGGAAAAGGCATTTGCAGTACTCAAATCTATGATCAAGTTTGAACAGCTTGCTTCTTAAGGTGTTTCTACTGCTACAGACATCATGGATTCAGTATTAAAATTTTGAAGATGAGTTTTAATGTTTTTCAAACTAGGGAATCCCTGAGTTTGCATGCATCTGGGAGGAGATGAGGGGTTAAATTCACACTGTATTTGTCAAGGCAATTAGTTCAGTGATCCAACAAGCCCACCTTCTAGCTGCAAAACATTGCGGTAAAGACATTATTTTGAGCTTCTTTATACTGAATTTCATTAGACCCTCCTATATGCTTTATGTAAGCCCCTTGGCATTTGTTTAGCTTGAATAGTCATGAATAAAAGAGCTTAGAGTTGGCTTTAAAGTGCAGCTTCTGAAGAAGGAAAAAGAGGATTCAGATTGCCTTATGTACCCTGTTTTGTTTTCCTTCTCCTTGGGACTAAACATTAATGTCTGAGCAAAACTGTCGTGGTGTCTTCAGGTTTCAAAGGGGAAGCCATTCAGTGCACAGTTCATTGGCTCTTAGTGTATGTTTATGATATATTAAGAGTAAATATCTGGCTCTTGGGTAGATCTAAGTATCCCCTTTGAGGGCTTACACTTATAGTATGTATGTCGGTGTTTCTCTTGTGAGAGATGTGTGTATGCGTGTAAATACGTATTTATAATGTATTTATGTGAGCATATATTTATTTATATAAGCATGTACTTGGCTTTTAGGAACTAGGCTTACCAGGTCTTTGTGAAAGGAGATTTTTTTCTCAACTCATTCAGTATTGTTCACAGCATTAACACATCACTGAACAAATTGCCCTCTTGCATATGCTAATCCTGCACTTAAAAGAACTCATTGTAACACGTTTTAATGCTTTAGCTGGAACGGAGATGGGAATCGCAGGCATGTCAAATTGTCATGTGACTGAAAAAATGTCTAAAATGCCTTTTTCTTTGGGTCAACAGTTTGTACTTAGCATAACTTAGCATGAATGAAAGCCGTCCATGTAGTTTGAGGAAAAGATTAGTCTTTGCTTTTGTCTTTTGTGTGTCTGTGTTGGCCTCAGTTTTTCAGATCAAGTCTGATTAAACAACAGTTTAGCCTTAATTTCACACTACTAGTGAATGTTATGCTGGAAGTAAAAATATTTGATCTTTGTTTGCAATACATTTGTTGAAGGCATCCAATTGGAGTTTACCGCAGCTAACAAATTATTACTGCGTAACCTTATTTGGTAAATATTTGTTAGTTTAAGAGTAAAAGGCAAGTTGCCATATATCTGTCTATGCCTGCAGGTGTAGACATACCAAAGCCTCGTCTATTTATGATGGTCTAGAAGTGAACAATCAGATTATACTTAGTATGTCTCTTTTCTTATATGGGATCTGTATATTAAAATAAATAAATAAGTAAATCATTGTTACCTGCTCATGAATAAACAGCAAGCCTGCTTCTCCTAAACAATAAATTCAGTTGAATTAATTAGTTAAATAGGTGGTGACTGACAAGTGAACTAAACTTTGAACAATGACAAGCCAAGCTTCTTAGAATGCATGAAGCTGTACATGTTTGCCTGGAGGACTTTGAGTTGAATTAGATGGAATGAAAGACTATGTAGGTATCCCATTTCTAAAGCATCTATCACATCCAATTTGAGTTTTTAAGCATATATGAAGGAATCTTGAAAGGAATTTTTGATTGACCTTGTTTTTTGTCTTTGCAGAGTAATTCTCTGTTGGCCCCGGACAGCCTGCGAAGCACAGATAAACGCAGGAATGGCCCTGAATATACCAATGACATCAAAAAGAGAAAGGTGGATGATAAGGATTCCAGCCACTATGTAAGCAAATCTGTGTCAAAGAAATGATTAATTTATTTGCACATACTGTGCTTGTATGAGGAGTAAAAGAGCTGTAAAGAACAAGGCAATGTGTTTCCTATGGCAGATCTAGTACATGAATATATGTGCCAGAGAGACCGTTATTCATGTTGTGGGAAGAGTAGTGACTCAATAGTTTGGGCTATTGTCAAGTAATACTCCTCAACAGGGAATAATGAGCCAGGAATAGCTGTTTTGGATTCACAAGTGTTCTGGGACATTTCTCAGAGTTCGAGCAAGAGATCCTTTCTGGACTGCTCTAAACCTGCAGATTTGTTTAAAATGGAGGATTTTGTTGATTTGAGGGGGGGGGCGGGGTTAGTACACTTTTCTGGTACTAGCTATTACCATGTTGGATAATAATTACCATTGCAAATTGCATATGTTATGAGACTGTACCAACTCACTAAAGTTTGCTTTTGGTTGATATGGCAGTTTCAGCAGAAAGCAAATTGAAATATAAAAAGTTCACAGTTTGTGTTCTGCATTTTTGACTAGCTTGCTTGTTGCTTGGTTTCAGAGAGACTTCAGTACAACAGTGTGGCATACGTGAACCTCAAAAGGTTCACATAGGCTTTCAACTTCAAGTCTAAATGCTCAGCCAAATCATAGTATGATACTTGAACAGGCTTTAGAGACTAGGACTGGTGTGAAAGAGTACTGAAAAGCAGAACTGAAATCTAACAGAAGCTATTATTCTTTGACATAGCAATAATGTGGCAAATTGTCTGGTTTCTATGAATCCAATCACTAATTACTTCTTGGTTACTGAAACCCAGGAGAAAATCAGGTGCTGCTTTATTTCCTCAGTATTTGGTAGGGTAATTTCTCTCCACTTAGACACAGAACATCTCTGAGGAGCTGTTGGATATCCCTGGAGCTACTGACAGTAGATGGGGTTACTTTCTCCTTTCTGCACATTGTGGTGTTGCAGTACTGTTATGGTTTTGCAAGTTGTATTTCCACCACTTGCTAATAATCTTGTTTTGATTACAGAAGGGTTTGGTACACTTCCCCATGTTATTTCCTCAACTTTGAGGGTTTGATATTCTACGGGCATTTTTCATCTTAAAGATTTGAAGATTAAGCATTCTTAAGCTACGTTTGATTTAAAAAAAAAAAAAGGAAGAAAAAGCTTGTTTTTCTTGTATTTATCCTGGAAAGAAATGGAAAGGATATTATTGTGCTGTAGAAGCAGGTTGTTTTAATCCGTATTTTAAATGTGTGGTTCTGTTTGCTGTTCGCTTGCAATGGATTTTACACATAAAGGCAGCATCAAAATAAAGAATTGAGCAAAACAAGGATACTTGAAAGTTCCAGATTTATTGTAATCTTCAAGCAGATCTTTTTTTTAAAAGGTTCCCCAATTCTGCAAACACAGAGCTGCTGATTTCGAGCTCATTTTAGATGAGGCCCTTTGTAAGGACAAAAAAGTACTGCTTTTGTCAGAAGCGAGATAAATGAGTTGTAGAAATTGTTGCTTTTGGAAATAAGATGCAAAATGCAATTTCTTTTTTCTTTTTGACTTCTGACCAATTTTCATGTTAGGACCTGTATAGTTTCAGCCTGTGGGTTTGTTAGTGAGGAGAATCTTCTGATATTAATAGTACCTATAGAAGATGCCTTTGAAAGTCACAGTGTATTTCTGTTTCTCAAGATGCCAAAATCAGTGGAGTGCACTTAATCATTACTTGGCAGCTATTTTTACCCTCCTCAGGGGCAGTATTTCTGGTGAACAAGTGTCCCACCTACTGCGCTCCCACATGCTTAAATGTGTTTTAACCTATTCTTGTCTTCTGGGTGCTTCATAATTTTCAGGAGGTGGCAGATAACCGGGGCTGAAGCTTTCCTCTTCCTTCTCCTTTTGCACCCTTTGGTTGGACAGCTTTCTGAGTGGCAAATAGAGCCACCATTCTGTCTTCAGTGGCACTCTTGGGTCCCTAGTATGTTTGCAATATTTCTTGGAGCAATATTCAGCTGCTACAGCAGAAGGGAAGGGTTGAAACTACCTGTTGGGGTTTTGGGGTTTTTTGTTTCTTTGTTTTAAATTTATAGCCTGAAGTGAGAGGAAGGAACTGGTGTTTTACTTTCTGTCTGCCAGTGTTAAGTGTGATTGTCCAAACACTTTGAAAGCAAGAGACAGGGGACAGTTTGAGCAATTTGTATGTCTGATTTGTTTGTTTAGAAACTTTTTAACCAAAAGTATTATTATTGGAAATGTCAAACTTGCCCACATGAAAATTTTAAGTTTTGTCATTCACTTAATATTTTTGGTTTTTTTTTGTTTTGGTTTTGAGTCAAGACTCACCTTCTAGTTGAACCACCATGGTGCACTGTGGAAATCACTAGACCACTGTGTATCATAGAATGCGTCTGCTGGGGTATCCCAACCCATTTTGGAGATAGGGACCAGGAGGCACTTGAGTAACAGCTATCGTGAGGCACTGGAGCAGCTCAGGTGAACACAGATTTATGTGAAACAGTCAAAATGCAGCTTGGCAAGCCACAATAAAACATTTCTGTTTAGGAATGTCAAAGTATTTTGGTTTTGTTAGGCAGAAATGTTGAAATGCCTTGGCATTTCTGAAGCTTTTTCTTCCCCAGAACTTTCCGTTTCAAAACTTTCCTTTTTGGAAAAAGAGAAAAATTGTCCTATCACTTTGAGGAAGTTGATTCATCAAACAAATGCCAAAAAGCTCCAGTTTTCTGAGATCTGTTGTTTCTTTAGGTATGTAGAAGCAATAATTTCTGTAAGATTAACACGTGAGATTAGCATATGAACAGAATGAGTTTATCTTTTAGGAGTAGTGATAACCTGTTTATGATGGTAATGAGGAGGGGTTTTGGACCATCTTGCACTGATGTTAAGACCACCACCTTTTAACTAGTTCTACCTTATTTGGGTTTTATTATTGAAGCAGAAATAAGGTGTTGTGTAAGTGTTTTCATTGCTTTTCCTATTGCTAATAAGTTAATGAAAGGCTGTTTGCTTTTTGTTTAGGAAAAACAAAAAAAAAATGTCTGAGTAGATGCATAGTCTTTCTGGGCTCTTAATGTACTAATTGAAATGAACACTATATTTATTTATTTTTAATAGGACAGTGATGGGGACAAGAGTGACGATAACTTGGTTGTAGATGTATCCAATGAGGTAACTTTTTTCATTTTTGTAGTCTTGACGTTTGCCCAAAGGTTAAAGGAAAAGTGCATTTAGATGTTAGAAGGAAAAGAATCCTCATTGTGGATATGTTAAAATATTCACAACTTCTCCTTTTTGTTAGTACTGCAGTTACTATCTCTTCCTCTGAGCTTTTTCTGGTTGCCCTCTTGGCTTTTCCTTCTGCTGCTTTGTCCAGGTCTGTTCCCTCTGCAGTTATGTTCTGATGCTTCACAGCTGCTCTGTAGTGGAGAGGGTTGTGGTGAGATGCAGGTGGAGGGCTGAGGTTTTCAAACTGCTGTCTTCAGATGAAAAAGGAAGACAATACCTAACCTTGTATTTAATAGTAGGAGTATAATTAAAAACATTTTTGGTACCTTAAAAATTACTAATAATTTAACGTCCTACATTAAAGACAGCATTTTCCAGAAATGTTTGGGTTTTAGAATGAAGTGAGCTGAAGTCAGAATGAAGTCAGTCAATTCACAAAATTTGCCAGAGGTTGGAGCCACTTTTTTTCTCCAGGGCAGAGATTTGGCAGTGGCATCAAGGTGAAGGGATGGTCTACCCTTTTCTTCATCTTTTATTTCATACAACAAAGAGATTCAGGAAACCTAAATATCGTAGCAAGGTTCTTCTGCTCTGTAAAAAGCACAGGGAGAGAAGCTGACAGAGAAGTGTCTTCAGCAGCTCCAAGTGCCCAAATGATGTCAGCCAAGTAGAAAAATGGGTATCCTCAATGGTATGCTCAATAATCAGTCAGTAGACTTAGTGCCCTCTTGTGAGGACTGCTTCCTCTCTGCTGCTATTGTCATGAGCCAAAGGAGAACCTGCAGAGCTCTGATGGCATTGTAGCTTGCTGGGCTGGCTATTTCAGGTTAATAAGTTAAATGCAGAGAGTGCCTCTGGAAGAGAGAAAGATGATCATCTGAGAGGTGATTTCAGTTTTCCTGTAGATTTAAGTAGCAAGGCAATTGCAGATGGTATTTAGAAAGAAGTGACAGATATTATGGCATATAAAGCATGTGTCTTTATCTCTTCTTCTGAAGATAGAGATGAGCAAGGTTTGTATGGCCTAAAAGAGATTATTTAAATGTTTGTTGTCACTAGCAGTGCTTGGAGAACATACATGGAAAAAAACAGTGTAAACTTACTGCAGTTACTGTTGGTCTTTCTTGCTCTTATCATGTGACGTGCGTGCTTGCCTTAGTTTGTACTTAGGTATACTTAGATTACAAGCTCTATGCCCAGAAACAGTTTATGATTACATGCAGTGTAAAATAAAACCAGATTGTTTACTATATGAACTTACTTATATCTCTAAATTGATGAAGGGATTTCAGCTTGTTTTCTATAGAGATAACAAAATGTCTTGTCATCTGAACTTACTGCTTAAATTCTTCTAGCTTTTTTCCCATAGACTCCTTAGTGGTGTTTGTGTACCAACCCATGACATGGCTCTGTCCTGTTCTTCCCTTCCCATTGTTTTAGGATCCTTCTTCCCCAAGGGCGAGTCCCACTCATTCACCACGTGAAAACGGTATAGATAAAACCCGCCTGCTGAAGAAAGATGCCTCTAGCAGTCCAGCATCTACGGCCTCTTCAGGAAGTTCCACTTCCCTTAAATCCAAAGAAATGAGTCTGGTGGGTAGCAGTCTGTTGTCCAGATAAATGTTGTTCTTTCCTGTAAAGTCTAACTCTCCATTCTCCTGCAACTACTTGTAGTAGGAAGAAAGTACATGACTTCAAGCATTTGAACATCTGAAATAGACTACTGTTTTTCCAGACCTTTATAGTATTATTCAGCTTTCCTCCTCAGCAATATTTTCTGCTTCTTTTTGATCTCTTGTATTTCCTACATTTCTGTCAAATGAGTTGCAAATTTATTACAAAGTACCAGAGTTGCTTAAGCGTTATTTTTTCTTGAGCGATAGCTTATGGTTTAACAGTGTGTATGCAGTCGCTAAAAAGTCTCCAGGCTTTTGTTAAATTCTTCTAAATAAGCTGTTACTCTTTGAAAACTTTTCCTGCAGTATCACTAATAATTTGATCAGATTCTCTGTAGCTTTTTTGTCAGAGTTTTTTCATACTATCAACTATGGTGGTATTTTGGTTTTGCACTTAGATTTGCTGTGTCCAATAATAATTGAGACAGTAATGATTTCAAGCTAAAATAATTTGGTGATGCATACTGTATTGTCCTGAAAAAAAATTAGCTCAGGCATTTTTTTTTCATGCCAATGGAAGAAGGAAAAATAACTTTCTACGTTTCTTTTCTTATTTTAATTTTGGCAGCAATCAAAAAGGTCAGCATTTCTGTCTCACAAGTTAATGTTGTCAGCATTGCGTGGATTTATGAAAGTTGGCTGAGGGACTGGGTAGTAGGAGCCCAGCATCCCAGCTGCTGTTGTGATAAATTGTATAATATGGCCTGGATTAAAAATAATACTCATTTAATTTGTTTAATGATACCAGCATGAAAAAGCCAGCACGCCTGTTCTGAAATCCAGCACACCAACTCCTCGAAGTGATGTGCCAACCCCAGGCACTAGTGCAACTCCAGGACTTCGTCCAGGCCTTGGCAAGCCTCCAACAATGGACCCTCTGGTTAACCAAGCTGGTAATGCATTACTTCACATGTCTTTATGGTTCCAAAATTAATCTTTTTTTACGTATGTAGTTCTGTCTGAATGTTAACTAAATGTATTGCTTTGTTCTTGATATCAAGAGAGGGCTTGATGAGAAGCAGATGTTTGGATTATCAAGAGTTTGAATATCTTTCTCTCTCTTATTCTTCTTTGTTTACTTTCGTCTTTATCTTTTTTGCAAATAATCCAGAGACTGAATGCAACATAAAAAGGCTTCTCCCAAGTTTCTGGTACTTATTCTGAATGCAATCTCTTCTCCAGCTCTTTGTCTGAGTCTACCAATATTTGCTGCAGTGTAAATCTTGACAAATGCAGGGGGAAGTTTACTTTTGCTATTCAGGCTGGTACAGCACAGTTGCTTCAGACATGAGCTGTGTAAACCATGTCTGTCACCTTTACTGTTTAATTTGGCAAAGGAGAGATTAATGTAAACAGGGAAATATTACAGAAATGGAAATAGGTAATGCTAGAAGAGATTGTTAGAAGTAATCAGCAAGTTCACACTTCAGTAGATCTTATTTACACTGAGTGAAAAGAGGTGGTGGTACTGATAAATTATGGCAATGTTTCTTGGCAGTCTGTGTATGTGAGAGGGGAAGGTTAGGTATTGTAGGGGAAAAAAAGGACTGTTTTCTTCCCTGTATGCAGGAATATATAAATAAAACTCATTGGTTTCATTGTTCCGTAGCTGCAGGTTTACGGACACCGTTGGCAGTACCAGGACCGTACCCTGCTCCATTTGGAATGGTACCTCATGCTGGCATGAATGGAGAGTTAACCAGTCCAGGGGCAGCCTATGCCAGTCTGCACAATATGTCACCCCAGATGAGTGCTGCTGCTGCTGCAGCTGCTGTGGTTGCCTATGGAAGATCTCCTATGGTAGGCCATACGTTGCATGCAATCTCAGTCCTGTGAGTTGTGGTTCACTGAGAAGAGCTACATGCTTCATTTAGCACTGTCGAATTCCCAAGTTATAACAGCGCCAGAGGCTTGACAGCTTCACTGTGTGTTTCACTTTGCTGCGTGGCTGGAGAAACAAATTTGCACCTTGAAAACAAAGAATCCCAGTGTATTTATCTATGTGTCCTATTTTCTTCACCTACATCAGTGCTTTGACTGATTAATAAATGCCAAAAAATTATTTTATGCTTTAGATGAAAAGGTAGTTTTGGTAGCTACAACATATTTTATTGGTGCTGTGGACATCTGCTTTTCTCTTGCTGAACCAGATTTGTGTTCCGTACAGACATACCAACCTAATCTTTAAGCATGTAGAAGTCTTTTTAGCTACATCTCTGTCCTTGTTTTTGTTTGGAAATCAACGTAGGAAGTTAGTCAGTACATATCTTGGAGCTCTGTGATAAGGTGTGTTAATAATAGTTGTTGTGGGTATAGTAAGTAAATGAAACATAGTACTTACAGCTGCTGTTCAGCAGAATAACCTAGGGGCCTGATTCTGCAAACATGAGCTTGGTGGCAGCTTTATGCATAGACAAACTTACCTAGTAAATTTGCAAGATTGGACTTAAGCTTGTCATTTTCTCATTACTGAGGATATGGCTACTTTTTTCAAACTGGTAAACAGGGCTTTTATGTAGAAATGTGGAAATTCTGAATAGCATATGCGCTTCTTAAAGCAGTAAGAATTTTAACTCAGGTATGGTGTTTAAAAGAAAAACTTAAGTCTGTTTGGTCCAGAATTTGTTTGGATTATTTGATGTACATATTTATTCAGGATATAAAAGTTTAGTGGAATTACAGTATGTAAAGAGAGGATAGTATATTTAAGTTGTAGACAAATTTGTCTGCACCCTGCAGTGTAGCTCTGTGGGAGATCTCAGCTGATGTGCCCACACAGTGCCATGTGGAGCCACGCAGAGGTTCTAGCTGGGGCGTGAAGCTGCTTTCCGGCACYGTGTTAGCTGTCGCAGAGCTAAAGGGTGCTGTTGTGGCTACATGCCGACACACCTCGGACTCTTAATTCCAGGGCTAGCTCTGTGCTAACACAGGGTATTTGTGTTACACTCAGTGGTGTGAATGCATGATATACATTATTGGTTTTCTATTTGCATATGAATACTTCTGGCAGAAGCATGCCTAGGGAAAATGTTTTGTTTTTCCCCTGCTATGAAGGGACATACACTTATCTAACACTGCATAAAAGCCACATTTTGGTTAAATGTGTAATACTTTGGGGGTGAAGGAAAGGGGCTTGCTGAATGAGAAATTGCAAGTGTGAGATTAATTCATTTTTCATTGTCAGGTTGGGTTTGATCCTCCTCCTCACATGAGAGTACCTGGAATCCCTCCAAATCTAGCAGGGATTCCTGGGGGAAAACCGTAAGTAACTTTTTAACATTTTGGTAACATCTGCAATATCAAGAGAGAATAAAGTTATCTTGTGTCAGTGAACAAGAATTCCAAAGAGGGTAGTGTCTGGTTGTTCCCAAGAGATTGTTCTAGACTTCTCGTGGTAAGAGGTGCAGCATATAAATTCTCAGATGGTAGTTGTCATATCCCAAAACAGGTGTGCATATACCTATTTCCAAGGAGAAGCTGTTGAAGGTATACTTTAAGGTTTTTTGTTTCCTCCTTTCTGGGGGAAGTTAAAGGGACTACAAACTGGTAGACAGTGGTAAAATGTGTAAGATAAAAACATATTGAAACTAACCTTCCTACTATACTGAGCATAAATGTGTAGTGCAAACTCGCAGAGTCCTTGTCTGGCACCTGTTTTATTAGGCATGAGAGTCTGCAACTGTTGATAACAGTGGGTATCTGAAGCAGTTATTTTAGCAACTGATGCACACCTTGCATAATGGAGCAACCTCTTTAAAACTTTTGTGTAAGTGTGCAGCTGGAGAGCAAAAGGATGATGAAGCAGTTGTGCAGCAGGTGGTGCATAGATGTAGGATAAGTTTCACAACAGGTTCTTTTTATTTAAAAGTTTTAATTATTGATGAAGAGGTGGTTAAATAAAATACTTCTGTGATGCTGTGGCTTATTGATGTTATAATAAAATAAGTTCACCAAAACAGCATACATCAAATTTTTCAGTAATTTGGCTTTGGTAAACTGTTGAGACTGAGCTTATCCATGTGCAGTAGAGCCATAAGCATGTATGACCTCTTAAAAAATGTGATTATTTTTTAAGTATTTCTGGACAACTAGTCCATGCAGGTACAAACAGATCATAGACTGCAAACTTGACTAATCTGTTTTCTCGGAGAGAGTGGGGCAGAGAGAATTATAACAGGTTTTTCGACACTTTGTTAGAACCTGTTTTTGTCCCTTCAAACTTGCCATTCAGTCCTGTCTTCTCTTGCAACAGAAAGTTGCAGTTAGAGTAGTTTTTATCTATCTAGGTACTTACATAATTTTGAAACTCACTTAACACTTTGCACTTCTGTGCTGGGTGTTCCTGTTGCATACTGTCTTCTTTACCAATCTATCATGGTTTAATTTTTCCTTTTGCAGCTTCAGGAAAAATTCAGAAACTATTACTTTTAGGGTACTGTCTAAATTATAAGACACACTGTGGTGAAAATTATATACACACCTATTTCTGCTTGCCTTCATTTTGAACTCCTGTTAATAGCTAGTGATATGTTGTAATGTCAGTCAAGCAAACACCCTTAAAAGTACACCAGATTACAGGCAAAAAAGTGTTTATTTTCTTCTACTCTTTTTCCGTAACAGTACGAAAGCAGCAGACTTAGATTAGGGAAGCCATCCTGAATGTGTTTTCGTTGTTATCCGCTATGCTTCTGAGAACAGACTTAGCTATCTGTTGGCAGTGTGAGAAACCTGTTAAATCTTGTATTTACTTAAAGAAAAGTTGGTGGTATGCTGACAAGATTACTGAAGTGAGGGCTAGGTGAGTTGGTGTTATGTACCAGATGGGTGGTGTATTTAAATTTAGTACAGTAAGGAACAGGCTTTGTTCTCAAAACATTCTTTTATTAAGGGTCAGACTCATTCTTGCTGACTTTAGTAGGATTTGGCATACTTAATATAAAATATTTTTGGAGATCGCATAATCCAGTGGCTGTAAGTTTTTACTTTTAAACAAGTATATTCATAAGCTTTCAATTACTTACTCCATTAGTAATGCCTGGCAATATTTTATATTATAAGCTATGAAAACCTATTTTTGTTCAGTCAGAAATTTTCTGTGGCTGAGTTCTAGTTGTTGCATTATTCAAGGCACAAAAGCAGTGCATGTATGCTGCTATACTTTGTATTCTGCTATTTCATAGCTAAATTACAGTCTGTGTGGTTTTGTTTTTTTTTTTTTAAATCTTTTTATTTAGTGTTTTCAGCACTTTATTCACACTGCTTTGTAGATCGCCTACTTTGATACATACTTCCTACTCTCCACTTGATTTGGTGTGTTCTGTAATGTTTTTTTGGTGGTTGTGTTGCTTGGACTGAGTCAGTAATTTCCTCTAAAGTGACTTCTTTGCTTATCTTTATTGCAAGTCAGGCAAACCTAAAATTCTATAAACTGATCTGTTATCTTTCCATTGACAACTTTAGAAAGATCTGTTGTTTTAGTCTTGATTGGCTGCAGCTAGCTAGATGCCCTCTGCTACCTGCAGCATCTTTGAGTATCTCTTACCTACATTAGGCAAGTTTCCTGCATTTTCTGTACAAAGTATCTGGGTTATATAATCATGCAAGCTAGTGGATTACTGCTGGTTCATTTTCATAATCTGCTTTTTCCAGGAGCACAATTAAGGTGCCACATTGAATTTGTTTTATGAGAAGTGGAGTTTTAGTCTGAGTCTTGTTGCAAGTGGTACAGAGAATTTTCAAATTGAACTCTTGAATCCCCAGCCATATGTGTATGCTCACAGCTGCACATTTTTATCAATGGATATGCTGGGACTGTTTTTTTTTCACCCAGCCCTCCTTCCAAGAGAAAATTAAGTTCCTTTCTTTCCAAAGGAGTGATGTTTCTGATAGKACCCAGTTTTTTTTAACTCCTGTGTATTCTGAGATCTGGTAATGACTAGCTTGTTAGAAAAATTAGTAGCCTCTTAAGAACCCACTCCTACTTGTCTATCTGCTTTTATCAAGGGACTGTTATCTGGAAAGCTTGTCTTTTGCTTGCCTTGTTTTGTAACCTGATTAAATGTAAGTCTTTACTACCATCTTTTTATGTTCCTGCATGTGCATCTTCCAGTTTTGCTCTTTGCAGTCTAACCTTGTTAGCAGTGGTACAGATGTACTTGGGAAATCGGGTAGCAATCTAGAAAGTCAAAGTGTCTTCAGCAATTTCGTAATTATATAAATGAGCTAGTCTTTGCATTTGGTAGCAGGTTGTGTTTGTTTTTTAAAAATTACTTCCTATGAGGCTTTTCAGGTTTCTCGTATTACTTTGATATTTTGGTGTATACATGTGTGATCTCATATGAGTTGTTTTCTCTCTTCAGCTGTTTTTAGTTCAGTAATTAATGTTATGGACAAGGACTTGATATCTATATGTGTGTATAAATGTGCATAAAATAAGTTTTCAAATTCTTGGTTTCAAAGTTGATTCCCATCAGTAGATTATTCTTTTCTTAGCAGCTGGTTTTGGTTTGTGGTGGTTTGGTGTTGTGTTTTTTTTTTTTTTTGGAGGGGGTGGGAGTGGGCTGTTTTTTCCTTCCAGATTGCCTTGAGCCATCACCTAATCAATAATTGTCTTAGAYTGGGGGCAGGAAATGAGTACTAGTGTTGGACATGGACATGTGGTGTCTAAGTCTTGCACTCTGTCATTTTGATACTTTTAACTATGCCCTGGACTGTAAATTCTTGGTGTGTTGCTGTAATCATGTTTTTTGCTTTGCATAGCCTTTCTAGCAAGGTGCTTATTTAGCTTTTAGTCTTCTATAGTTGCTAAATTAATGTTCTAGTGGATTTTTTCTTGATGTGAGCCACACCTTCTAATAGTTGGATTGTGCACTGAACACAGATTTTCAAGCTCAGTGGTAAGATTTATGTCCACAGTATCGCTTCCCTGGTGTCTAAAATTGTGAATTAATGGTAGCATTGAGGACAAATGTATTTCTCAGTGTTTTTTTCAAATGTGGTTTTAATTGAAGCACGAGGTGTTATACACAGACACCAGAAAGAGCTGAAAATTCACGTTTCTCATTTTAGTAGGAAAGGGAAATTTCATGTGATAAATGTTAACTCTTTCAACTTCCAGTTATAAGCCAACTTTTCCTTGTGTTTTTGGAAAGCATACTGTTCTGGGATTGCTCAAGGCAAAAATTAAAAAGATTTCAATTCTCCTGATCTTCACTCTTGTTCAGTGAATGTACAATGAGGAATATTTTAAAGGAAGGCTAATTTTATCATTTTATTTTATTATTCTAGAATAACAGGGTTTTTTTTCCTCCCCTTGTATGTCTGGATGTAATTATTTGATGACATGTATGAAGTTAAAGATTTTGTTATTTTTTTTTACAAATATCTTTATCCTTATTTCTTGGCATTTTGTCCTGTATAATGAAACACCATACTCAGATATTCACTGTTTGTTGTGATAACTACAACTGAAAATAAGCTGGAGTACAAAGAAGAGCTGAAAGTAAAATGCATTCATCAGCAGAAGGAACTTGTCTGCTTTTGTGTTTTGCAGGTTTTGGGGTATTTTTGTGCTAGTTAAGGAATTCTGTTTGAATTGGAGGGATGAAGTGGAAGCTTGCTTTTTTTTTTTTTTTAAGGCATGGTACTTTAAGTAGGCAGGAATTGCACACATTATATCAATCTGAATACTTAGGGTAGCTGGCAGTTAGGTAGTTTATTTGATTTGCCATGTTCTTGAGCAGTGAATTAATTACTCTGCACTCAGCATGTCAGATGATACTTCTTATATACTTATTTGATACTTACTTGGAAATTGAGGGGCCATAATTACCAGATTTAAGCTGAGAAACTGGGTTGTATTAGTATCACCTACTATGTTGTAATGTATAGGAACTCTACAGGTTCTTAGTGCTGCTTCGACACAGGTGAGGAGAAGTCTTTGCATGCAACAGATCAGAAGACTATTTCTGTTATTCAGAAAGAATATAATTGTAAATGACAGTATACTGTTTCTCAGAACTCTGCTAAATAAAAGGCATGCCAGTTTGTCTTGTAACTGTCCTTTTTATAATACACAATTAATTACAAGTGTGTATTTACATGTTAATTGATACGTACTTAGCTTGTTTTATGTTAAATTGTAATTGCATTGTATAAGAACTTTTTCTTTGTTCTCTGTGATTGTTAGACCAACATGAGGAAGGGCTATCTTACTGCTAACAGTCATTTGACCAAAGATGGATAATCATGGAACCCAGTCATTTCTTAGAGGCCGAATGCTGTGGGTGAGACAGAAATCTGTGATCATCATGAAGCTGAACAGCAGTTTCTGGCATACACTTCCAGTTCCAAAAGATCATCGTAAAAGGACAAAAATGCACATTACATTTTTGCAGTGTTACGGAATTCAGATGTCAATAGCAATTTGTTGAGGGGAAAGATGAGTGGGCAAGGGATGCCTGTCAAGGAATACCTTGAGCTTTAGAGAACTCAAGAATTTTTCAGATTTTAGTATTGACTCTTTTAAGGTTGGACAACCAAAATACTCGAATTCAGGCCTGTGATTATACCTAGTGCATTAAAAATTGAATAATTTCTTAGTCGTATGTAAGTACACCTACAGCTTTGTAGGTGTAGCAGTGGAAGTACAGTCCTCCCGGAAGCAGCAGAGTAGGCCCTCTGTCATGGTGACCTGATGGAGAGGTAGCCAAGGACAGCAGTGATCGAGTTGCAAGTAGTCATTTGCACTGCTGTCTCCAGTACTGCGTTCTTCTGGAGACAGAAGCTTTCCTTGCCTGGGGAGTGTCAGTCTTGCAAATGATGTAAGTTTTTTCAAAGTAAAAGGTATGTGTAATGAAGAGTTATACCATAATACCTAGTAGCCACAAGTTACTAGACCACATAAGTATGCTGGCAGTGCTGATGCCACACATCTTTGAGCAAACAGGAACATTTACTTTTTTGTCTGCTTGTCTTGCCAGGGGGAGAGGGATTTGGCAATGTGTAGCTGTTTCTTTACACGGTGGATTGCTGATAACTTGCACTGTAGAAAAAGCTGTCTTGGCTTGTAAGAAACTATTGCTGGTCTATTTGTTAGGCCCTCAAAATCAGTCATACTGAGTCCTGACCAACCAGTCGTGGAAGCAAATGCCTGCTTATGGTGGTAAAAAAGAGATACTACTCTTATGATCTATATAGCCGCACTTTAAGCTCAGGCATACTGGTAAAATTCTACGTGATTAAAAGTACACTGGGTAAGTCTCCGTCGTTTCAGAGCAGAGGAGTCATTGTAATTCTACAGTACGTGTGCAGCACTTGAAAAATGTTCCTATTGTTTTCCTCCCGTCCCATCTCAGCAAGAACTGAGAAGCTGTGTGTATGCACAGAAACACCAATTATTTAGGTATTTTGAATCGAACAGAAGATTTACGCAGTAACCTTCCATTAAAAAAAAAAAATCATGTACAAGTGGATTATTCATCTTAAACATGCTGGAAAAAATTGCTTAATACTTGCTTAGTTGTTTTTCTTCTGTCCATGATAAAAGCAAGGGCAGGCTAAGACTTCAAAGTTGTGCAGCTCTGTATATTCTGCAGCTGACTTTGATCTGGAGCCCAGGATGGGGCCCAGCTTTTCAGCCTCTTAAGTGCTATGACTCTTTAGTTGGAATCTGTACCTGAACCTGAGCAGTTATTCAGCCTCGAGCAGTCTTGTTGCCACTCCTCTTCTGCTTCCTCTCCCGTCCTGTGTCTCATCTGTTTAGTGAATAACTACTTTGGGACAGTCCTCTCTCTACTCCTCTTCAGAGAAATGATACAGATTTCTCGTTAAACCTTTATCATTACTGTAATTCTTCATACAAAATAAAAGAAAGGGTTCCATGGGAAGAAATGCATTTGATGTACTGTGCRTCTTTTATACATGTAAGGGAGTGAACTTTGCACTTCCTTTCTTATCTTGCATTTCCCATTCCTGACGTTTCCATGATAGAAAAGATTTGTCATCTTTTGTACCCGCTCATCCTCCATTTCTGTGTATTTTCTGAGCAGGCTTTCAACTCACAAGTCCAGCCATGAAACATGAGTGAGGTACAGGAATTGCATATGTATGCACTATTAATTTCTTCTTTGTTACGTAGCAATTAATGTTAACCAGTTTTTATCCTTCCCTTCTGAGAAAACTGTGATACTGCATGGGGTGACTGTTTCCACTGTTACCCTCTCTATGAAAGAACTGTAGAGTTCTTTCACCTCTCCACTTCTCACCCTTTTTTAAAGGGATATCATCTGCTCTGCTTCTGGGCATATTCAGTTGCTTTGTGATGTCTGTTACAGATCCAGGCATCTTACTTGTTCCTTCCTTTCAAACTGTGCAATACTTGGAAATATGCAATAAAATACTTCGAAAATACTAGCTCAGAGCTCAGAACAGAAGATTAAATTGAATTATCTATTGTTGGGTCCTTGGAAGAGGGATGCAATGCTAATACTTGACCTACAGTGACTGAAGATTTCTGAGGAAGAAGATATGTTTGGAAAAGAAGGGGCAATTCTGAATACAAGAATATATTGGAAAAATAAAGGTATCACTAGGGAGACGGTAGCTCATTATTAAAAAAAAAAGGATATCATATCTCACCATTTTTAATCCACTTTGACCTCTTGAAGAATGCTGTTAATGTAACAGCAGCATCAAAAATGTGAGCTATGCATGTGCTTAAAACAGAAGCAGCAAAAAAAGGAGCAGTATAACAAAACAAACAAACAAAGAAAACCCCCTGCACCTGAAACCTTTATTAGCTGCTATTTGTGCCCTGGCCCTTGAGTAGAGCTGACTTTAAACATTACAGCGAACGTGAAGAAATAATTTTGTGTACTTTACCCAAGGAGGGGTGTTTTTATTCAGAGGTGGGATTTACTTCCTCAAGCTTCAGTTTCCATATACTTGAAATCATGCGCTGAATACAAATAAAAGGTGTTACAGAAGTACCAAAACTACCTGGGAAACTGAGCGTTTCAGCTTTTCCAAAATACTTATTCAAGAAGACATAATTGTGAAAAGATGGCATCAGCTTTCTCATGAAAGGTGCATGCAACCACTCTGCATGTTTCTATTTTCTGTTTAAAGCAGTTACCAGCTGCCAGGAGAGGCATGTGAGCACAGCTGGTGCTGATGTTAAAGATGAGGTGCAGAAACGGAGCAAAAATTGAACTTTGGCTAGTGCTACTGCAAAGCAACAGGTGCAAGCCTCATGGAAGAAGGCTGAAAGAGTAGTGCCTGGTGAGGGAACGCTGCTGCAGGACTTGTGCTGAGACTTGGAACTGCTGGCTGGAAACCAGGGGCTGAAAGATCTTTTGATTATCCAGTTGGCTGAGGGATAGCAGACATGACCTCAGGCCGTAGAGCTAAGAGTAGAATTTAACGTGCTTCGCCACTGCATGGATACTTTAGGTGAGGCAAGCTGAAAATACCTATTGTGAATCCTTGTCTCCCTCTCACGTTTCATGTGCCTGTATTACTGTAGCTCTGATTTTCATGAGAAAAAGATTGGCAAAGAAATTAAATAAAAAAATACTGTGTTTTTCTTGTGTTGTAGCACTGTAACTGGCTGATTTTTTTTGTCTTCTCTTTTCTTTCCCTTCCCCGAAAGAGCCTACTCCTTTCACGTTACTGCAGATGGTCAGATGCAGCCCGTTCCTTTCCCTCCTGATGCCCTCATCGGTCCAGGAATCCCTCGCCATGCCCGGCAGATCAACACTCTGAACCACGGGGAAGTTGTGTGTGCAGTTACCATCAGCAACCCCACGAGACACGTGTACACGGGTGGGAAAGGATGCGTCAAAGTCTGGGACATCAGCCAGCCTGGCAACAAGAGCCCTGTCTCTCAGCTGGACTGCCTGGTAGGTGAACAGGAACTTGTGCACACGGGTAGCTTCTCCTTGGAGACTCAATAAGGAAATAGCTGTCCTTGTCTGGATTTTGTTTATCTTACAAGGAAATAGCAGACAGTTCTGTTTCCTGCTTTACATATTTAGCTATCTTTTTTTTAACACATAACAGGTGGAGTTACAGAGAAAAGTGCTGGTTTCTTTAGGGATAAATATCATCACTAAGGGTCAAATAACAGATTAGGTAAGATTTCTGAGTAGAGTGTGTACCTGATTTTTTTTTTTCTTTCCTTTTTTTTTTTTCCTACTGTCCTGGTTTTGGCTGGGGTGGAATTAATTTTCTTTCTAGTAGTTGGTATAGTGCTATGTTTTGGATTTAGTGTAAGAAGAATGTTGATRACACRCTRATGTTTTTRGTTGTTGCTAGGTAGTCTACTTTCTCAAGGACTTTTCAGCTCACATGCTCTGTGAGGTGCACAAGAAGCTGGGAGGGAGCACAGCCGGGACAGCTAGGCCAGCTGGCCAATGGGGTATTCCATACCATGTGATGTCATGCTCAGCATATAAGGCTGGGGGAAGAAGAAGGAAGTGGGGGACGTTCGGGGTGATGGCGCTTGTCTTCCCAAGTAACCGTTACGCGTGATGGAGCCCTGCTTTCCTGGGGATGGCTCAACACCTGCCTGCCCATGGGAAGTAGTGAAGGAATTCCTTGTTTTGCTTTGCTTGCGTGCGCGGCTTTTGCTTTCCCTATTAAACTGTCTTTATCTCAACCCACGAGTTTTCTCACTTTTACCCTTCCGATTCTCTCCCCCGTCCCACCTGGGGGAGAGTGAGCGAGCGGCTGTGTGGTGCTTGGTTGCCGGCTGGGGTTAAACCACCCCCAGGTGGGATGGGGAAGAGAATCGGAAGGGTAAAAGTGAGAAAACTCGTGGGTTGAGATAAAGACAGTTTAATAGGGAAAGCAAAAGCCGCGCACGCAAGCAAAGCAAAACAAGGAATTCATTCACTGCTTCCCATGGGCAGGCAGGTGTTGAGCCATCTCCAGGAAAGCAGGGCTCCATCACGCGTAACGGTTACTTGGGAAGACAAGCGCCATCACCCCGAACGTCCCCCACTTCCTTCTTCTTCCCCCAGCCTTATATGCTGAGCATGACATCACATGGTATGGAATACCCCATTGGCCAGCTGGCCTAGCTGTCCTGGCTATGCTCCCTCCCAGCTTCTTGTGCACCTCACAGAGCATGTGAGCTGAAAAGTCCTTGAGAAAGTAGACTACCTAGCAACAACTAAAAACATCAGCGTGTCATCAACATTCTTCTTACACTAAATCCAAAACATAGCACTATACCAACTACTAGAAAGAAAATTAATTCCACCCCAGCCAAAACCAGGACACCTTCTAGTCCTGCTAATGATTGTAGTGTATGAGTTTAAAAGGAATGTAGCCTGGCTTATGCAGGGCTGCACAGAACCTTCCTAGGTGTTTCACTCATACCAGGAGTGACAACCTCTTTTTTTTGTAAGAGGATAGCAACCACATAATGAAATAATGTGACAAGGTGCCGAGGTCACTTTAAGTCTCGCAGTGCTTTTGTTGGTGATCCACAAGTTGGTTGGTGGTTTTCACGTCTGCACGATACAAAAGGGACTGAGTGTGGTAGTATAGGTGGCTGAAAAGCTAACTCAAAAAAGTTAACGGCTCAATAAAAAGATGCTTTTCATAATAGAAGCAGCATAGATATTTCATAGAATCATAGAATAGCTTGTATTGGAAGGGACCTTTAAAGGTCATCTAGTCCAACCCCCCTGCCATGGGCAGGGACATCTTCAACTAGATCAGGTTGCTCAGAGCCCCGTCCAGCCTGACCTTGAATGTTTCCAGGGATGGGGCATCTACCACCTCTCTGGGCAACCTGTGCCAGTGTTTCACCACCCTCATTGTAAAAAATTTCTTCCTTGTATCTAGTCTGAATCTACCCTCTTTTAATTTAAAACTATTCCCCTTTGTCCTGTCACAACAGGCCCTGCTAAAAAGTTTAACACCATCGTTCTTATAAGCCGCCTTTAAGTACTGAAAGGCCGCAATAAGATCTCCCCAAAGCCTCCTCTTCTCCAGGCTGAATAACCCCAACTCTCTCAGCCTTTCTTCATAGGAGAGGCGTTCCATCCCTCTGATCATTTTTGTGGCCCTCCTCTGGACCCGCTCCAACAGGTCCATGTCTGTCTTGTGCTGAGGGCTCCAGAGCTGGACGCAGTACTGCAGGTGGGGTCTCACCAGAGCAGAGTAGAGGGACAGAATCACCTCCCTCGACCTGCTGGCCACGCTTCTTTTGATGCAGCCCAGGATACGGTTGGCTTTCTGGGCTGCGAGCGCCCATTGCCGGCTCATGTCCAGCTTTTCATCCGCCAGTACCTCCAAGTCCTCCTTGGCAGGGCTGCTCTCAATCCCTTCATCCCTCAGCCTGTATTGATACTGGGGGTTGCCCCAACCCAGGTGCAGGACCTTGCACTTGGTCATGTTGAACCTCATGAGGTTCACACAGCCCCACTTCTCAAGCTTGTCCAGGTCCCTCTGGATGGCATCCCACCACTCAACTTGGTGTCATCTGCAAACTTGCTGAGGGTGCACTGGATCCCACTGTCTTTGTCATTGATATTAAACATACTAAACAGTACTGGTCCCAGTACGGACCCCTGTGGGACACCACTCATCATCGATCTCCATCTGGGCATTGAGCCGTTGACCGCTACCCTCCGGATGCGACCATCCAACCAATTCCCTATCCACCGGACAGTCCATCCATCAAATCCATATCTTTCCAATTTAGAGAGAAGGATGTTGTGGGCGACTGTGTCAAAGGCCTTACAGAGGTCCAGATAGATGACATCTGCAGCCCTTCCCATGTCCACTGATGTACTCACTCCATCACAGAAGACCACTAGGTTGGTGAGGCAGGCCTTGGCTTTGGTGAGGCTATGCTGGCTGTCTCGAATCACCTCCCCATGCTCCATGTGCCTTAGCATAGCTTCTAGGAGGATCTGTTCCATGATCTTCCCAGGCACAGCGGTGAGACTGCCTGGCCTGTAGTTCCCCGGGTATTCCTTTTTTCCCTTTTTAAAAAGGGGGTTATATTTCCCCTTTTCCAGTCAGCAAGAACTTCACCGGACTGCCACGACTTCTCAAATACAGTGGGCAGTGGCTTAGCAACTTCATCCACCAGTTCCTTCAGGACCCGTGGATGATGTCATCGGGTCCCATGGACTTGTGCACCTTCAGGTTCCTTAGATGGTCTTGTACCTGATCGTCTCCTGCTGTGGACAGTTCTTCATTCTCCCAGTCCCTGCCTTTGCCTTCTGCAGCTTGGGCGGTGAGGCTTGAGCACTTGCAGGTGAAGACTGAGGCAAACACGTCATTAAGAACCTCAGCCTTCTTCATATCCTGGGTAACCATGTCTCCCGTTTCCCTCTGGAGAGGGCCCACATTTTCCCTGGTCTTCCTTTTATCCCCGACCTGCCTATAGAAGCTTTTCTTGTTGTCCTTGATGTCTCTGGCCAGATTTAATTCTATCAGGGCTTTAGCTTTCCTAACCTGATCCTTGGCTGCTTGGACAATTTCTCTGTATTCTTCCCAGGCTACCTGTCCTTGCTTCCACCTTCTGTAGGCGTCCTTTTTGTGCTTGAGTGTGTCCAAGAGCTCCTTGTTCATCCATGCAGGCCTCCTGGCGTTGTTGCCTCGCTTCTTCTTTGTTGGGATACATTGCTCCTGAGCTTGGAGGTGGTGATTCTTGAATATTAACCAGCTTTCTTGGGCCTCTCTTCCCTCCAGGGCTTTATCCCATGGTAACATTTGTGAAATGTTAACTGAGAAGACTTAATGTTGTATCGCACAGTGATATATTTTCTGAATAAAAATAATTCTAGTTTCAATGTTGAACCAATTAAATGTGGTGGGTTTTTTGGTTTGTTTTGGTTTTTTTTAGCCTTTACCTTTATTTGCTGCTACCCTTATGTTAGTTGTCTAGTAGTAAAAGTATGGTTGAATATGTATTCTGTTCTACGGCAGGTATGTGTCTGAGTGCACAGTCCTAGCTGCCTTCTTTTTAGTTACAGAGAAGTAATGGCTGACTAACTAAGCCAACATTTCCACTGCACTACTTACTGCTCCTTTGCTGTGAATAAAAAAAAAAGTAGTAGTAAGAATGCTGTTGACTACTTCTTGCAGTGGTTTTTTGTATGTTTTGAGTTACAGATCTTAACCCTCCATTTCCTAAAGAACTGTTACCATGTTAATTTGGCAGCTGTTACAGAGAAATGGAAATCTGATATACTTAAGGAGTCAAGCTTGTAATAAGTGAAGGTTGAAATTTTTTCCACCTCTAAATCCCCCGTAGTACCTCTTAATCAGCAATAGTATCACAAATGTAAAACTAATAATATAAGCATGATAAGAATCATGTTGAACAACAAAGGACCAACATAAATCCAGGACCAGTATGGGAATACTTAATACTTCAACTTTAAAACAGTGAATGCAAAATAGCATTTGAAAGAAAACTCCAAAACCTGAAAGGCATGAGACTTGAACTGCATTTTCATATAGGGTTGCCTAAATGCCAAATGAAAGATGATTTACTTTAAAATTTCTTTTGTTGATGACCTTAGCTGATGGAGTGCACTTGCAGAAATGCAAGCTTACTTTGGCTCTGTGTTTGTGTAATGAGATGGAAGACTTGCCATTCGTCAGGTTTAAAGCAGAGTAGGCTGTGGCAACAGGAGTCTTCAGTTTAATTTCTGCAGCTGCAGTCTCTGGTTAGTGATGAGAAGTAGGCATCTGAAACCTTTTAGGATCTGCTGGTTCCTCTTCAGTACTTCGGTAATGGAAAAAATAGCATACTGTTTAAAACTTGGATGCAGTCAGAATCATATTAATCGTCATTATTGGCAGGCATGTATTAACATAACTGAGGTGATTTGTGTTGTACAGAACAGAGATAACTACATCCGCTCTTGTAAATTGCTGCCTGATGGATGCACCCTAATAGTTGGCGGGGAAGCCAGCACATTATCCATATGGGACCTGGCAGCACCAACTCCTCGTATAAAAGCAGAGCTGACATCCTCAGCCCCTGCCTGCTACGCTCTGGCTATCAGCCCTGATTCCAAGGTGTGCTTTTCCTGCTGCAGTGATGGGAACATCGCAGTGTGGGATCTGCACAATCAGACATTGGTCAGGTAAGTCTTTACTTGTTTACAGAAAACTTTAATAGAAGTTGCTCTTTGGACAGACATAAATATTTATCTCCCCAAATAGTGGTGCATGACAGTAAAGTAAATAGTATTTCTTATCCAAAGAATGCAGTTTGCACCCAAGCTAGGCAGAAACTAGTTTTGGTAGCTTCAACCTAGTCTTGGAAGATGTGCTTTCAGGGCCTAAAGGATTGGTCCGTAACCTACTGCAGTCAGTGTAAAAGTTCCTGTTGGTTTCGGTTAGTTGGGATTTGTCTGCAGGTTTCCACAAGCAGCATTTCTGCTGGCATGTGTTTGATGTAGACTGAACATGCCTTTTAGGGAACTTTTTGAGGTTTGTTCTTTTCCTTTGTCTTAAGCCTTGTTAAGTAATAAAGAGAATTTTCAGTTCTTATTTAGTGATGATAACTAATAAAATTATTCTTACAAAAGTGGTTGAAAGTGTGGATCCCCTCAGTTCTTTAGGAAAGCATAAAGGACTGATGTTGGGTCATTCATGGGAAGAAGGTATTTGAGTTTTTTGGGGGAATTTGATCTCTAAAACTTTTAGAATGGGTTGCAAAGAGTATAATGAATAGATTGCCATGGAAATTATTTTTGAAATCTTCTGTTAGACCTTTGATAATTGATATATTAATAGAAGATTAATGTGTCTGGCACAGTAATATTCAGCATTAGTGCTATGACAGAGAAAGAAAGATAGGGCCATGTGTGAAATGGCTCTTAACAGCTAGCTCTGTGGCTTACCAGAAGATAAATCTTGGTTTATGCTTACCAAAGTAGTGGTGGCTTACAATATTATGAGAAGAGAGAGCCTAAATTGGGAAAGGCCATGGTATTTTAAAAGTTCCAAACACAAACACTGAAGAATCTGCTTAGTCTGCCGTGTTTCAATTAAATTTCCTGTATATCAATAATTAGCCTAAACTTCTGTGCAGAGAGTCATATTAATGTGCGTGCAAATTTTACTTTCTGTTGAACTTCTAGGTCAACAAAGAAGATTTTAGTTATAAAAAATCTTCAGTTTGCCCTATGCATTCTTAGTCTCTGTAAAGGTTCACTCTCTCCATCTGTGACTGTCTTGCCTTTTCAGTGTTTGCTGTAGGTGTTCCCACCACTTGCTGCCTGATCTTGCTAATTGATAACACGTGGAATTTTGAG
Source organism: Oceanodroma leucorhoa (assembly GCA_030449065.1). NCBI lineage: Eukaryota > Metazoa > Chordata > Aves > Procellariiformes > Oceanodroma > Oceanodroma leucorhoa. The sequence goes on along the minus strand of JASVER010000229.1, from coordinate 214,251 downwards.
ATCAGAGCTACAAAACAAAATGTGCCGCATGACCTTTCTGTGGCAGCTCTTAGTGATTCATACCCTTCATTCCCAAGCTAGTTGTCTTTTCCCCCCTGCCCTCCACCTTTCACATTGAGGCATAGGACTTTCCTAAAGCTAATTGCTGATGAAAAATGCAGGAGCCTCAGAAGGCTTTTGCCAAAGGATTAAGGAAAACTTGAGATGACCTTCTGGTTGCTGAAAGCTGAGAATTACTAATGAGAGAATTTTAGAACAAACTGCACCATTTAGATTTTTGTGATCTCCTGCCCCAGAAAATGCAACTTTGCTGACTCAGCAATGCTTGTGTTTAACTGTCTGGCTCTCTATCTGGATCCCTTCCTATTAATATCTCTGCTTATTATTTATCATCTTGACTTGCAGCCAAAGAAAAATACAGAAGCTGTTTTCTGAAACTGGACGAGTTTTGTTCCCTCAGCACTTGTTTTAATCTGAGTTGTCCTGAGTGCTTTTAACTATAGTTGCTGAACTTTAATGTTCCCACAAGTTTTGTTTTTGCTTTTCAAAACCTGATAGGAAATATTTGACTTTGTTCAGCTAGCCATGATGCAATTCATTTCTTTAGCACCTGGAAAATGTTTTTGTAATACTGTTGTATTTCATGCTCAGTAAGAGGGAGGGGCTGATTTTTGCCCATCAGCAGACACAGAAGAGATGACACACACATACAGAGTCCAAAACTAACACCACAACAGTGTTTACCTTGAGCTCTGGCAGGAAATCATTATTCAATCTGGTTTGTTTTATCAGGCAATTCCAGGGCCACACAGACGGAGCCAGCTGTATTGACATTTCTAATGATGGTACCAAGCTCTGGACAGGAGGTTTGGATAACACTGTCAGATCCTGGGACTTGAGAGAGGGGAGACAGCTACAACAGCACGACTTCACCTCACAGGTAACTGGATTTTCCTACACCTTGGGAGTGGGGGGTGCAATGGAAGGGAAACATTTAGGATGAAAGCTGAGATTGAGCCCAGTGCAACTGGGAGATTTTCTCTCCTCCTTTTGGCTGCTCACAACACAGTATTTTTGAGCTTTCATATGTTTAGCTTCCAGAACAAAATGATAGCCTGATACTACTCTCTTTTCCTATTTTTCGAAGTTAGTAAGAACAGGGGTTATTTAGTCACTTGAATTTTGAACGGCAGTTTTACTATTGAACTAGTTAATTTTATTTGGCCCTTTTCTCTCTCTCCCTCTCCCAATTAATTTAACCACTGTAGAAAAAAATAAAAAGTGTATCTGTAGGAAAAAATAAAAAGTGTAAATGTGGTTTAATTTTCAGATATTTTCCCTTGGTTATTGTCCTACTGGTGAATGGCTAGCTGTGGGAATGGAGAGCAGCAACGTAGAAGTGCTACATGTAAATAAACCAGACAAATATCAACTGCACCTTCATGAGAGTTGTGTATTGTCACTTAAGTTTGCTTACTGTGGTAAGTTGTCCTGAACACAGAACTGGAGGTCAGGGCTCTAATTCATGCTTTGCTGATCAGTTATTACATAGTCATAGCTCATTTGATAATCAAACCTTACTTAGTATCTCAGTTTCTTAAGTTATGAATAAATATCTCTGCTTTATGAATTCAAACGTGCTTATCTACAAGCAACCATCCGTTTGTCTAAAGGCTGCTGTGAGGGTTGATTTGTGTGTAAAAAAACTATTTCTACTTACAGAGCCTAGGGATTTCCTATTAGGTACCACACTGCAAAAGCATCACTGTCCCCATTGATTGTAAGCAAAAGTACTATGTTGATTACTGGTGAGAGCTTTTATAAAGGTAATTAGTTAACAGATTTCATAAATGTGAGTTGAAAACCCACAATCTGTTAGATGTCTGTTTCATATGTTTTCATAGTCCTTCTGTTTTATATTCTAGGTAAATGGTTTGTGAGTACTGGGAAAGATAACCTTCTTAATGCATGGAGAACTCCTTACGGAGCCAGTATCTTCCAGGTGAGGATGGTGATGCTTTTAAAGAAAAAACTAGAACACCCAGAGTCCCGAGAGTGGACTCAGATATTTCACTTATGTGATCTACCCAAAATGGGATGCTGAGATGAGGGTAACAGACTTTTTTTTTTTTTTTTTTTTTTAATGATGTAATATATTTCTATTTTTCTTCTAGTCCAAAGAATCTTCGTCAGTGCTTAGCTGTGACATCTCTGTGGATGATAAGTACATAGTCACTGGCTCTGGAGACAAAAAGGCTACAGTCTATGAAGTTATCTACTGAAAAATATGATGGGGATATAACTTTTAGAAGTTGAACTGGGCCAAAATTGTTCTTAATTGTAGAAGTAGAAAGGTTTTGCCTTTTAAAAAGGAACAAGAGTATTGAGGTTCCAGACCTTGCCATGAAACTACTCCGATTTTTCAAAATAGAAGGCAACATCCAGCAACTAAATATTGGCTACGTGGACCAAACGGAACACTGAGGCAAGATGGACAGATGTAGCCTAGGTTTTTGACATAGTTTTTAAAAGCCGAGTCTACTGAAGAATGTTGGAGCCTTTTATTTTTTTTCTTTCTTTGTGACCTCATGCAAATTGTTCTCATTGCCTGAATATGGGGGATAAATACCTTTCTGTTCCTTGCAGTTCAAGTTGCATTCTGTCCTGTGTAGAGCAGTGGTGTCTCAGATGAACTTGTTTCCTGGTTTTGCATCTTGTGATATGTTTTTGTATTTTTGTTGAAGGTCAAACATTTGTATAAATTGTAAATATATTTAGTTTATTACAGTAAAGGCTTTAGTACCAACAACCAGTCTTCCCCCCCTGCCCCCTCCCTGCCCGCCCTGCTTATTTAAAATTAAAAACCTTTTGGGGATATAAGTACCTTTTTAGAAGCAAAAGCAAACACTATGTATAGTTTGAAAATGGTGTCTTATTCTTTATAACTCCTCCTAGATTCCTTTATCATACTTAAAAGTAGTTGTTTTTGACATATTAGGGTATCAAGTCCAGTAGATACTGTCTTGTGCTACAGAAAACTTAAAAGGCAATTTTGTACTAATTATAGTGTAAATATAAAAATTGAACATTTCATAAAGTTGTGCAGTTTATTTTAAGTTTATTCTGATGTCCCATGTATATGTTCCTTGGCAGATACAGTAATATGTGCCTGATCATAACTCATTTGGTCATTTCTCTAGGAGAAGAGGTGACTTCCCTCTCCTTTCTTCCCAGCTGAACAGAATTCATGTGAGACTACATTTCAACCAAGTACATGAGAGCCTTTATTCATTAACTGAGGATGTCTATGATTAAACAAAGCTAGATAAGTTGCATCCTTTGTATTTCACAGAGAAGTGGTAGTTAATGACCATTTCCTTTTTAATGTCTTGTCTATACTTAGATACTCAGGTAAATTTAATTAAATTACCAAAAGTGTGAGTTTTACAGGGGATCACTTAAACAATGTTAAATACTTGCAGAGCTGCAAGTGAAGTGAATTAACCTAAACTGAGTTAAACTCGCCTCTTAATTTCTTCTGAGAATATTGACAAAGGAATATTTTGATTTTTAACTAGTCCACTGTACAAATTAATTAGAATTAATTTTCCTGAGTGTCCCATGTTACACAGGCCTATAGGCTCTATGTATTCATACTAAGCAATCTTTGAGTCCTTTCCACTGTCGAATCAGTGTGTGACATCTGTAAAGAGCCATGCTAAGCAGCCAGTTGCCAAAGCTATGCATCTTCAAATCAAGTTTTCTTGGTGTACTCAAGAGAAATGGATGAGGAGAGAATGTGTACATTTTATTCTAACTGTGTTTTTTCAGATTAACGAGTTCTACCACTGTGTGCTAGACAAACGTAGTTATTGCACCAGTGAGGGCCATACATTTCCTACATTCTGTAATTTAATTAGAATTTCTGTTGCTAATGAAGAGTACAGACGAACAGAAGGGTATCTTTGAACAAATAATTCAGATTAGACAAACTGGCAGACAGGTTAAGACTCATCTGTAAAGAACTACTTTCTCATTTTGGTAGCATTTGGCAATGACCTATGTCCCTGCTCTTTCAAAGACACGTAACTAGGAATAAACAAGTTTGACTGACAGATGCATTGACTGGATAGGGAATTTCTCATGTGGGGGCAAATTTTCTCTCAATTTCCAGTCTGAAGAGACATCAGTTTTCTTTTCAATTTACATGACCATTCTACTGAAACCATTTTATAGCATCTAGAATTGTGATAGCCTTAATACATTAACTTTGCATTTGGAATGTAAAACGTTAACCATTCAGGATAATCTGGTTTCCTAGACATTTAAGATTTGTGTTCTATCCATACATATCTATATCTTTGTCTATTGCTGTGTTGTGAATATCTATCTGTATGAAAATGACAGACCAGTTTAGGTGGTGGTCATGTTCCTTTCACACATAGTGAGGCAAAAAGCAGAATCATCAGGCTTTTCAGAGAAATAATTATATTTGCTACACTGAAACACTGTGAAGTGCTGTTTTAAAAAGGGAAAGTTTAAAAAAAGAGTATGTACTAGGTTACTTGATTTTTACGCTGACCCTGTTTTCATATTGAAGTTTTTCCAAGTGTGACTCTGCCAATGATGATTGACTTTGTTTAGCAGCACTGGCAAATTTGCTGTAGATAGGAACATTTGGATTTCTTCCAAACTACTATCACCTTGGCTTTTACTTTGTAGGTGTTCTTTTGCCGTTCTTAAAAGCTGATATCAGAGGAACCAAGAATGCAAGTATTCTAACACATTCGTGTAACTTTTCAAAAAATATACACATGTATATAATGGATCTGCTATAAGTTATGACATAGTGGTTGTTAGTAAGACCACATTTTTGGCAATCAGGAGGTTCAAAATCATAGTGTCAGGAGAATCATGAAATACCTTGTCTTTTCTTGTTAGCTTCTAGGATGCACAGTGAGTCAGAGCAGTTATGGAATTGGACATTATTTATGCATGTGGATGAATTTAATCATATGTACCATATGTTTCTTGGTTGTAATTAAGAAATTACTTCTTTTTTTCCCCAATCAGATCTACTTTAAGCCTTGGGTCTGAAAACTTGGGGACGCATCATACAATAGTCCTCTCAATTTTTTGTTTCAGGTTTCACTTACAGTTTATGAAACTTTTTTTTTTTCATTTGTCACACAGCAAAGCCTATTCCACCAGCAGATGTAATTTTTAATGAAAAGATACATTTGGTGAAATCTTGGCATGTCTGTCTATGCTATTACCTACAAGATTTAAAACTTGTAGAGCTTAAAACTTCTGTAAGTTCTTATAGCCCTGTGTAAAGTAGTGGGTGGAAATAATTGCGTATTAAATGAAGATACGGACCAACCCAGACCAGCAGTAACAGAAAAGGCACTGGGAAAAGCACATGGAAAAAAGAGGTACAGCAGTAACTATGTTGTAGGTAATTAATGTTTTTTGTCAATTTAATTACAATCCTAAAAGATTCCTTTGATTAGCCCCGTTCTGGGACAGTCTTTGTTTGCTGCGTGGCCCTCAGTATTCAGAGATGTCTGAATGCTACTCTGGCAAGCAGTAGTGTCAGATAGAAGCAGGGAGTCCTTACAAATGACATATTGGATGTCAGTGCAAACAATAACTGATGAAGAGGAGATTTGTGGTAATATTAATTCAACTGAATAAAATCCTTTTCTGGCTCTAATATGTATATTTTGTATATGTGCACTAGGCATAACCTTTTATAAATCAATTGTGCAGAAAATCATGATATTATTCCATACAATGCATTTGTCAGTGTGTCAGAGTACCTCTTTTTGATTATAGTTCCAAGCAATGATAGTTCCCCACATCAACCCACAAGCCGCTTGTCCTTGAGAGAGAATTTTCATCTGCATTAATTCTTTTAAACTCGTTTGGCATTTCAAAAGGTTTTGTTCCTTTAAAGGGAAAAGGGAGCACCAAATGAATGAATGGGAGCACCGTTAAAATAATAGTTTTATTTTTTAATATAAACATCGAAGTAGAATCTATCATCTAGTCACATGCATACTTTTGTGTATAAATGATTGACCATAATTTTTCTGTCACATCTTTGCATTGGTGATGCAGGTACAATTTTCAGAAGTGTCTAAGTTATTTAAGTAACTTAAACCCAGATGACAAATTGATTATTTTTTTTTGGGGTGGTCTTTTTTTGAGGAAAGACTGGCCCATTTATGAGCCTGTGGGATCGTGTAATCTAGTTAGAGTAGTCCTTCATATTTGCTATTATATTGGTGCAATTTTGAGTCGATGGGGAAGTTCCACCCTTCTAGTGATTAAGAAAGGTGGATTTTAATGCTTTCAGGCTGAGGAAGAGTACTGAATTCTGATTTCGCACTACTAATAAAGTGTTTACCACCTAAGCCACTTCACTGGAGAAGCTGGACTGGCTCCAACTGTGCTGTCTCTTTGAGGGATTTTTTTTTTTTTCCTACTACAAGTGCATAGAAAGAGTGTGAGAATGTAGGTCTGTACAAGAGTTGAGTCATGGTGTCCTGCCAGAGGGAGGTCTTTTATTATGGAATGGGAAAGATGAAGTAGCTTAGAATAGGACCTGATCAACACCAGAGTGAAAGAAAGAGTTCATGGCAGGGAGTACACAGAGGGACGAGGGAGAATGGGAATATACACACACATACATTTTAGTGGTAGTCTAACATGTAATCTACAAAATTCACCTAGAATGAGATTCCAGTATGTAATTTCAGTGACTTCTATTTATCCATAAAGTTGTTCAGACGTTTCTGCGTGTAATTCAAGGACACCTGAGCTGTGTTTTGGAACTGGAAGTGGGCATTTCTTTGACATCCATAAGCAGTCATCTAATCCTAAAAGGAGAGAGTGTTAAATCACAGCCAGTTCTCAACATTTCCCATTACCTAGTATTTTTGTAGCTCAAGATCAGCTTTCCAGCAATTGATAATCCCATTTTCAGCAACATGCTCCCAGATGTCCCACTGCAGCTTAAGTGCTTAGTGCAGTGTGGTAGATTTTGCTAGGGAGACCAGACGTGTAGGAACTGGGTGCTTTAAAAATCTGCCCTGTGGGTCTAGCTTACTGACATTTCTGAGAAGTTTACTCAGAATTTTTGACTGTATAGGAGAGCTCAAACACTCAAACATTTTCTAAACCAGCAAAAACTGCGCTTTGACCACACTTCAAGCACGTGGGTGTGGGGTTTTTTTTTGCTTTTCTTGTGTTGATTTATTTCATTTTTTTCTTCTTGCATAACTTTAAAAAAATCCATAAATTGAATACAAGAAAACACAAAGGGAAATAATAAGAATGAATGAATAATTGTTTTCAGAGGGCAGAAGATGCTGACAAAATAACCTATTGCTTCTATGATATATTAATTCTTGAGAGAGCTGGATTTGTTTTCTTGGAGCTAAAGTGCTATTCTCAGAAAACTGAATACCAAAAAGTTGGTGGTGTGGGGACCAATGTTAGTTACCATTTTCAAATCTGAGCAGAGTTTTGTTGGTTTTTTTTTCCCCCCATATTTCTTATTGCCACATCCCATGGTTCACTCCTAGAAGCTGAACAACAGGTTGTGCCCTTTCTGGCTCATGCTTTAGTAAGAATTTTCTTGCTGACATGTCTGTTGGTGATATGTAGACTCCAGGAAAATCTGACTGAATCTTTTAGTGGATAGCTGCATAGATAATATCAGCCAGTGTATGTTGTAATAATTTCCCTTACTAAAGCAAGCACCCAGAGATAAGATAGCATCATTGTTCCATACTCATACTTCTGTTGTTTGTGGAATTGCTGGTTGGTATAGTTGACTCACCACAGAAAAATTCTGTTGTGGCTTCTGAGGTTAAACTTAAATTTTGAGGTCTTTCCTCTCCTAAAATTTAACATGTGATTTTACCCACAGTAAGGTTAAGGTGATTCATAGAAGAGATGCTGCAAGGAATACTAGACAGTTGCTATTGCGTAGAGCTTGGCAAGGATTGCCTTTGCTATGTTCACAGTACAAAGGTATACTATCTCTTGAACCTTGTTTCTATCTGTTTTCTGCCAAGAATGAGTTAGAGATGAAGATAACACATAGTTTGAAATCAAACATAATGTTATCATTATCCCTTTTGTATACTCTGTCATTAGCATAGAAAGCGGAGATGATAGCTTGTAACTACAAATAAGAAATGCAGGTTTTCCTTCAAGGACTGATTTTAATGGCAGTTTAAAAAAGTTAGCAAGCAGAATGAAGGGGTCATAAATGGAAGTTAACCCATAGCATTGGGAAACTTAGAAATCACTTGTTACTTTCCTGGTAGTGAGCCTAATTTCTTTAAAATGAAATCCATCTGTTCATTTCACAGTCTTTGTCCCACTTCCTTACTGCAATCCGCAGTGGATTACCCCATCACTTAAAAATTGGCTGCAATTTTGATAAGCTAATAACTCTTATTTTGTGGTTTGCTGTAGCAAGATATTTTGAAGAGCAATGAAGCTTCCCTTTATTCTTAAGAAATAATCGGCTATTGTTATTTTTTGTAGTTGGACCTGAATATTTTCTTAATTAGGTTTCAAGTAAATATACAATCTGATGGCTTTGCAAATTCGAAATATTTTTGATTGTTGATGAATCAACCAAGCACTGCTGTTAAGTATGTAAATGACCTTAATGTCAGTTTGGTAGTTGCTTAGCATGCCATGCATGCAACAAAACTTTGGAGTGATTCAACTTTTGTGGCCACATTAAATTTACTTCCTGGAATAAGTTTCCTTTTCATACAGGGACCAGTTTACTACTGTGCTCCCCTGTGTTTCCTCCTGAATATGTATTAGTCCTCTAGAGATGTTTTAATGCGTTATACATACATAATGCTTCTACTTCTCTGTCTTTCTGATTGTTAATTGTGTGAGATGTGTATTTCTGACAGCAGTTGAGTGAATATTCACTAATCTATGATATAATCGAGTTTTTGAATGTGTACTTCAAGAAGTTTATAGACTTGTATAGAGAAATCATTAATTTTCATTTGTTAAATTCAAGATTCTCAAGTCCTGATACTTTTTTGTGTTTTTATCAGTGAATCTGTTTAAGGAAGTACTTTGGTTTTTGAATGGTTTTCATAGCTTTTTTATTTGTTTATGTAGACACTCTTCTTTGTTGAGTGCAAGTTATTGACCTGGTACTCTATTTATAATTCTGCCTGGTTCTTCAGTATTTTATCTAGCTGTAACTTATTAAAAACCACAAATATGAAATGGGGATATTAATGACAAGTGGTTTAAATGTGAGAGTTTTAAAATGCATGTTAGAATATTTCAACACTTTGTTCACTGTAATTTTACATTTTTTCATTACTTAAGTAATTAAAAAAGTCCTTAGGGTTGAATTATAGTAAAATTTTATACATCTCAGTACTAATTTTGTCTCCCAGTGGACAGCAATAATTTAGATGGGATTGTTTTTACTCTACCTAATTTATTCTTATTGGGGAGGAGGGGAAAATATTAACCTTGCAAATTCTGCTAATTATAATAATTTCATGAATATTGCTGGTTGTTTTTAATAATCTCCATGCCTTCAGAAACTTGTTCTTCTCTATTTTGAAGAAAAACATACAGATATACAGGGTTCTGTGATAGAATGTGTTTACAGTATTTATCCCCTGGGTTTGCTGTAATAGTAAGGGGAAGTACAGTGACAGATATAACTTGCAATAGTTGCTATTGTTATGTGCCTTTGAATCATTTTCTTTAATTCATTAATTTTTTTCATATCTTAGGTGAGGGAGGGTTAGCAGCTTTAAATCAGTTTCATTTCTATTAAAGTGGATATGGTGATACATTTTTAGAGCTTTACTAGTTTTACTAACTTTAAATAATTTTAAATCTGTAAGGTAAATGGTTGTATGAATGGTTTTGAACTGATCGTAGACTGTTCAGTTTAAGTTTTTAGATTTCAAGCACTGCTAGAGTAGAGGGAGAACTTACTGGTCATATCTGGCTTTTTTTTATGCTTTCATTTTGTATTGTATATAATCAGTGGGACTTTCTTACCACAATAGGTGTGCTTACTGTAGTGGCTTTTTTAAATGTTCCCATAGTTTGCACTGTGTGATTCATTTGAATTTAGCTTACAAATCAATCCCTTTCTGTAGGCATCTGCTTTGTACCTTGACAAGTATGAAAATAATCAAAAATATCACTGTGTTTGACAGTGAGACTGTATATTTCTCTGAGTGTGAATAGCATTTAGCAAGGCTTGTCTAGTTAAAAGGCAGTTAAACTAGTAATCATACATGATCTGTGTTTAACTGTTGGTTGTAGAAAAAGTGCTACAAAGTGATATGTGCTGATAACAAATTCAGAAGGAAAAGAATATGAAATTCAGATAGCAGCTTGAATGATTTGCTGTTAGCATGGAGCCCAATAACACTACAAAGCTATAAACTCTGTCGTCTTAGATTGCCTAGTTAGGTGGCAGAGATGCAATTTGTCTTTTCTGAAGCTGTGTGCTGCTTGCTAGCTCCATCTCCTGTCACAGCCTATTAGCTCCCCAAGAAAATTGGTGGGAAATTGCCTGCAGATTGTAGGAAATTGCATCTCCAGGCCCTGGAAAAAATGTAGGATAGCACAACACTGATCCTCCCAGAGCAGCTATTAATACAGCAAAAGCTGACCTTTGGCATGGTGTGAAACGACTTTACTATTTGCTGAATAAAGACTGTATTATGTGTGGTTGAAGGAGGGTACAAATTACTATCCTAGCTATGCTTGTAGCCAGCCCGCTCCAGGAAAGCTCAAGCATTAGTGATAGTGATAGGTTGTGCCACCCCCCACTCCTTCCTGTTGGAAGATGGGGGAGATGAGATGTTAGAGCCTTATCCAGAAATTTCATTGTACAAATGGGCAAAAGCCACTCGGTATTTAAATGATGTTAGTACATATGAAATTCAAAAGTTTTATGAAGCTAATCTCAAAGAAAATTGATAATTGCCTCTGCTTGGTCTAGCCTTGGTCAGAGTAGGAACAGCTTTTTGGCTATTTTGTTCTATGCGTATATCCATAATAAACATTTGATTTTGGAGCAGTTACAGAGAAATGGAGCTGATTTATACTGTAACTGCTGAGTGTAAAAGTCATGGGACACACATTAGTTCTGATAGATTTTAGCATTAAATTCCTTGCCGCTAGGAAACTCACCTCTGTCTTGTTTAAACAAATTCCCATGTGCTCTTTATGGTGTGATATGCAGTGAGTTTCACCCTCTGTCATTTCTACTAGAGCTACTTTTCTAATCTTGTACTTTACCTCAGTTTTATAGGGCCTTTCAATAAAAGAGTCGACTTTTCCATGAATCCTGAGAGAGGGGATATGTAGAATTAGTTTACAACATAAAAAATAAATGCCAACATTTTCTTTGAGCTTGCAATTGTACTTAGTTGGTTCAAAGCCTCCTGAGGAAGACGTGTGTGTGAATCAGAATGATGTATTGATCAGAAGTGAGTGTGGGGAGGGCAGCAGCAGGGAGAAAGTAATTTTGCAATCAAGAGCATTGCTGTTTTCAAACTCAGCTGAGATCTGTTAGTAATTGGCAGCTGCCCAGGGATCTGAGTGAAATCAATATGTTCATTTCCTATTGTATTAGTGTCCACTGATGTAAATGAGCTGACAAGGCTTACTAACACTCACACAAATGATTAGAGAAAATTAGAGGCCTGCCTTATGGAGCTGAGGCAGAGGAGCTGAGCATAGGGCAGCATGACAAAACAGGTACTGCTCGTAGTTCAAAGCACAGCTGAAGGGGATCAAGAGCACTTCATGTTACAGGGCTCTCTGGGCCCCTGTTTTGAATTCTTACGATCATGCATGCACATGTATGTTGATCTGAAATGCTAATTTGTTGAGGCATTGTCTTTCTAAATTAGTTATAGCACCTTTTATGGAAGTTATGCAGTTTAGTGCTGTCTCTCTTGTAAAACACAAATACAGGAACAGAAGAGCTATGGTGCTTCAGCCTTTATTCTGTATTTACAATAGCTGTTCATCTTCCGAGGTATTACATACTAATTGCATTCTCAAAATAAACCTTGCCATTTAGTAACAAACGTGGGTTTTTTGTATAGTGCAATTACCTATATTGGAATGAGCAAAGAACGTTTAGAGGACACACAAAATCTGCCCTGTTTAGAGGACATGGAAAATCTGCCCTGGCTAATCACTGAGTTTGCCTTCTCTTGTAACAAAGAAACAAACTAAATTTAGTGATACAGTGTCTAGAAATTCATTTCTTTTGGCTGATGGGATTATGAATACTGTTACCTGCATGCCTACTCTGGCTTTAATGAGGCCAAGCCCATTATTCCACACAGGGCAAGGAGGTAACAAATCATTCTTGTATGAAAAGCAGAAGCTGCTTGTCATAAATTCAAAGTTGCAAGCTCTTGCTTTGTTATGGAAATAACAGAAATTCAGACTGGGCTGTGAAGGATTTGGAGAACACCAAGTGGTGGTCTGGATAGTTTGGATGGTTTAAGAGAGGGTTGGTGGGGAAAAAACAACTCAGCCAAACCAGTTCTCAGCCAACACTTAATGACTGGAAAAGATGTGCAAGCCATAAGTAGCACCCTTCATCCTGTAACAGCTTATGAGCTCCAGCAAAAGACAGGACACTAAGCTATGCTTGCTTTCTTTTTCTGAAATTAGTTCAAAGAGAGTTTGCTGTCAATGTAAGCTCTGGTCAGTCTGAGTTTGGTGAGGCCATGTTTTTCGTATTGCATAAATACAGCCAATATCACATCAGAAAAACAAAATCTGAGTTCTTTAATCAGCTTGACTTGATTTCTTTTTTTTTAATGATGCCTTCCTATGTAACATTTCTTACTTGCCACACTAGGAAAATGCAGCTTTTTTTGCCTGTCTTTGTTCAAATTTCCAATATTCCAAATGTCATAAAATGGTTCTAATTTACTGCAGTATCCTGTTGAATATCAAATATTTTGCTGGTGTCATTTTTCCTAGCCCCAGCAAAAATTTTTTCACTATGAATAGTTCATTGTACCCAGAATCATATTCACAATCATTCATTGAAACAATTCACATTTTTTTTCAAGTTCTCCATCAATGGCTTGCACTGGGTGTTTTATTTTTATGAAATAGTTGATCTGAGCATTCCTGGGCTTTACCAAAGTATCCTTTCTCCTGCACCATACTTTTCTGATACTCCAGCTGAGAGTAAACCAACCTGGTCCCCACCATTTGCTCTTAAGAACCCAACACTATGAGACAAAATCCCATAGTGCTTGGTTCAGTTAGCCAAAGAGCTTATTTTTCTATGAAATACCCCAAAGCTTTTCTTTATACTCTAATAAACGTTCAACTTTCTGCTTATAAAAAGGCACTAAGTAGGCATATACCATGACCACAGCCCTTACGGCTTTTGGTGCCAGGACAGGGTGGGGGGCAGGTTGAAACAGGGAGGAGGGAGGGAAGATGAAGAGCAAAGCATCCGTTTTGACCAGGTTTTTCTCATTAGCACTCAGCTGTGAGGTGCGAGTGACTGGTGAAGTGTGTGGCCTCAAGGATAGGGGCGGCAAGGGTTTGGTAGGGCCCAGATGCTATGTTCTGGTGGATCCCCGGTAATGTTGGGGTGGTGGTGGTTAGCAACGGTGTGCACACAGAGTGGTGGGGTATAGTATGGCCTCCAGCTTGCCCAGCCAGTCCCAGTGCTGCTGGGGAAGAGGCTGGGACTGGGGTGCTGGGCAAGGAGCTCAGGGATGGGGAGCTGAAGGAGGGGGACTGGTGTTTGAGGCCTGCTGGGAGAAGGGTCGCTGGGGGAAATTTAGGGGAGGAGGGTGTGCGCAGTGGGAAATTGGGGTCAAAAGATGCAATATAAATAAATCTCCTGTGGATGAGGATGAGGTAGTGAATTTATGAATAAATAATTTACAGCCCCATCACTAAGTGTTGTTTGGGGTCTGGGCTTGTCCAAAATGGTCCAGGGGCGAGTGAAGAAGATGTGGAAGAAAGGGGTTTGTGGGGTTGGCATCAAGTGCTTGGCTTGTTGTGGCTGCTTCCACTTGTGGGGTGTCCACTAAATTAACAGCGAAATTGTCATCTCCCTCGCCTCCCTGCAGCAAGCTGCTCTGCAGCAGATCTGAAGCACCTAAGGGGAAGGAATTGCACACCCTGGCTCTGCTGCCTCTCTCCAGCCAGGGCGAAGAACTGCTTTATCTGGGGCTTGTTTACTGGAAAGGAAGGCGACTGTGGATTGGAAAGGAACATTATTTTTCTGCCAGCAGGGAAGACTTTTCCATTTACAGAGGAAATGGAGGTACGTTAGAAATAGCACTCTCAAGCAGCAATGAAGATGTAACACCAGAAAGGTAAGCCAAGACTTTATACTTGATTGAAGAGATCTGGGTGGAATTTTACATTTGTGTGGTTGAACCAAATACAGCAAAGCCAGGACACACTGTTGGTTGTTCTGATTTTTTCTTAGTACCCTCAGGAAAGAAGGCAGTGGAAGAGCAAATATCCAAGCAAATGTTTATCTGCGTGTTTGATAAGTTCCTGAGAAATGGTCTTATCCAACCAGGCGATGGCTAACCACTGTGGTTAAAGTGTGATGTGCTTTTGGCAGAGACCTCAACATTCTGGTTTGAGCCAGCTTACTTGGAGTTGTTCTAACGAAAATAGGCTGTATTATAGGTACTATCAGAGGTCCTCCTCTCTGTTTCCAGGAAAACATCTTACTTGTAAGGAAATTCACCTTCCTGTTCAGGAACACAATATCTAGAAAAGACTGAAAATTCCCAGTGCAAACATGTTGATGATTAACTCTTGATCAGTCATGCTGGAGACTTTGGAACCTGTATATAGGGCAGGAAATGAATCAAGTATTTGCCCAGGTAAAGCCTCTGCCTTTTGCAGCATGGGCAACTGTAATGTGACATTAATAGCTCCTGTTTTGGAACTAATACAGGCCAATGTCACAAAGTGCTGAACATTGCATGGCATTTACCTCCAAAGAAAATATAAAATCCTTTGGCAATCCTATTGAAAATTCTTTGCTCTCTAATCTTTGCAAACTGGCAAATAATACAGAAAATTGCAGGTTTCATTCAAAATCGCTGTTGCTTTTCTAGGGCTGGTTCTACAGAAATCCTTAAAAGTGGGTTTTATATTTGTGTGGGTTCTGTTAGTCTCATATATAGTGACAGAATCATCTTCTGTCAGGAACAGAATAGTGTTCTGCCGTGTTGCTTTGAAATGTTCCACAATATGTGCTGTAGCAAAGTGTCTTCCCCACTACACTACTACTTTAAAGTCTGAGGCTTATCATAGCAATTTCCCATGCTTTCATCCAAAGCCTGAAAATATGCCTCAAGCAAGACGTTCAATCAAAAGGAAAACATTGCCAGTTATTTGACTGTCTCTCCAGCTCCTTGGGAGGTAGCTTGCTGCTATGCCAATGTGAAGAAACTCATGTTACAAAAGTAAAATGAAAGAAAACAGAAATTAAACAATAAGAACAGCTTCAGCTCGGAGCAATTGTCTGAGTATCCCACAGCAATCAAGTTTCCCCTTCTAGAAGAACAACTTTAATTTGATCTTACTTTCACTGATTTATTTTCTGTTACAGTTTTGAGCTTTTTAAAGGAAGCATTTCCTTTTTGAATGTGTCTAATTGAAGATGGGGAGAATTTGAAAGGCCTGCCTAACATCTGTAACTATTCTTCTCTTTTTTTTCCCCTTGATTTTTGTTTGTCTTGGGATTGCACACAAGAGAAATATCTATTTATTTCTTATCCAGTCCTGAGGAACCAGTGTGATGAGTGGGTTGGACTGGTGGACTATTCTGCACCAATTGGTGAATCAGGACTGACCTCTTTAGATGAAACTAGTTAGAAATAGTGTTAAGTCCCAATCTCCTGGGCTTTGGCAGTTTAGGAGGTTACAACGTTTAGTATCTTGTGGTACTGGAAGAAGGAGCTGTTTTGTTATTTCTGTTAGCTTTGCGATGAATGTCATGTTGTGCAATCAATATGTGCTTGATTTCCTGCTGTGGGTGGAGGGAGGTCGTCTCTACCAATTCAGGCATCCAGCAGGAAATCTACTGGGGAAAACAAAACAAAAAAAAAACAAACAAACAAAAAAAACACCACAAAAACGAACAATCAACTGGAAAAAAGCCTTTCTCTTAGGGTAGTAGACCTACTTGCTCTACTGAGGGGAGCATGACACACGCATATCCACCACAGGTCTCTTCAATTATATGTCTATGCCAGCCTGTGCTAAAATCTAGTTATTTTTCAGCCGCTTCTCTTGTATTTGTCCCATAAGACTACCCCATTTATTTAGTGTAGACCTCTAGCTTCATATCTCCTTGTTCTTGCTTCCTAGTGTCTATTCATGACCACTTCAGTAAAACCAAGGAGGAAACATAATCCTTATGTTGATGTTTATCATAAAGGCTTCTGACTTCCTGCTAGCTCCTTTTCCCACAAAGCCAGTTCTTACCAAAGTTACTGATTTAGTGTGGAAAGTCTCAGGCAGTCTGTCTCTTGTAGGATCATTAAATAAAATTTAGGTCGGAAGGGATATCTGTATGTCTGGCGTAACATCTTCTTAGACAGGGCCAGGTTCAAAGTTAAGTTTCAGTGCCTAACCATTCTCATTATGACTTTTTTTTTTTAATCCAGTCGGAATAAGCACTGCTACGTCTTTTCCTTTGGGTGTGCAGACAAGGCAAGTTGTGTCAAGGGAGGTTTAGATTGGTTATTAGGAAAAAACTCTTTACTAAAAGAGTGGTCAAGCATTGGAACAAGCTGCCCAGGGAAGTGGTGGAGTCACAATCACTGGAGGCGTTCAAAAAACATGTAGATGTGGCACTTTGGGACATGGTTTAGTGGGCATGGTGGTGTTGGGTTGACGGTTGGACTTGATGATCTTAGAGGTCTTTTCCAACCTTAATGATTCTATGAATTATAAGCTGTAGAGAAGTCCAGAGAGTGGTGCACTGTCCTGACAGGCAGAAATAGTTTGATGGGGCAGAATGATTTGCGGGCTGTTCTTTCTCCTTAGGACTCTGAGAGAAGAGAGACTGTCTTCTTCCTCTTCATTGTTCCACTTGTAGTCCTTGCTCAATTTTTATTATGTATTTCTCATTTACTGGAGTGGGAAAAGCAGTAACTTGCATTCACTAATGATAGCAAGGTGTATCACTTGCCATCATGAGTGGTGGGAGAAAAGTGGGTTGAAGTAGAAGAAGATTAGACGGGCATGGGGAAACAGCAGTGAAGGTGGTAACCAGCTGGGATGAGAGGAGCTGGAAAAGACAACCTTATGTAGGGAAAAAGAAATGGTAATTTTAACTCCTCCATGGATATGACTCAGTCTTCAGTGGGCTGTAAAATCCTGTCATGTTTTTTTCCCCTTTCGTTATATGAAGAAGGAATTTATACCTTAAAAACACCATTGTGGTTTCTATCCTTGAGAACTGTTGAAGCTCTTCTGTATATAAATCACTCCCTCCCATGCAGTAGCTGAGATGACTTGTCCTTAACGGCAAGCACAGCACTTCCATGCAGCACTGACTTTTTGGAGAAAGACTTGTTCTTGGATGAAGTGCAAAAGCACTAGAAAGCTGTTATGTGCTTTTATTGTGTCTGAGTTGTCCTAAAAGCTGTTTGTGTAACCTGAGCAGTCACAGGAACATTGTGTGCACTGGAATGAGCTTGGCTAGTGATAATAATATAAAACATGGATTCAAAAGGATAGCAATCTTTGCGTGACCATCTTCCTCTGGGCATAGTTACTGGGGAAGACCTGGGAGTACTCAGTTCTACTGTTGGTGCTGTCCGATACGTGCGTGTGTCCAGGTGCAGTGTGATGGACCAGAGAAGATCCTAAGAGAGCTACTCTCCTCCTACTCCTTATTCAGCTACTTGTAGTTTCAGCTATTGTAAAAGCATGTGTTCTTGTCCAATTAGACACTGTGTACTCTACCAATGGCATTGAGATACACAGATTATATTTGCCAGTTATCAATTGTAAGGCAAAGTTCCTGTGAGGCAGAAACACTGTTTTTCCAGTGTAATGACCATAGATCAAAAACTATGTTTGGATATTGACAGTAAGATAAAATGTGGCCTACCAGATGAAATGTGGCGCATAATGTGGCTTGTAGACACAGCTGAACAAATTGCTCCAGAAGCTTCAGGGGTCACTGCAGTGTAAACAGAAAGCAGGGGTGACCTGTGCTGTGTTCTCAAGACATAATAAATACATTCTTTGTGCTGCTTCTTACCTTCTGCTGAATCAGGTATTTTAAAACACTGTGGGATTCCTTCTCTGGGCAAAACTTTGAGTCCCAACTTCCTGTATTTCAAACAGGATTTCTTTTTGTTATCCTTGAAAAGTTGCATTTAAGTGTGTTTGAAGCTTCAAAGTCTTTGTGTAGTACAGTGTAAGATACTACTTCTACTGCTTGTAAAATTCTTGCTTTTGGCAGCTGGCAAATCCATCTGCCAGGTCCAGGAAGGAAAATTAAAGGGTTCTGAGAGAGATGAGCCTGATCTGGCTGTAAGCTGTACATAATTTTTGTTGAGTTTGGTGAATAGCAAGTACCTTGTGCTGAATGAAGAACTGAGTTACTTCAGTAGCTGTTGAAAAAAAACCTTTTTCCCCCACTCAGCACTTCTTATGTGCTGTCTGGGTACTTTTATTTGTTGGTTTCTGTGTTGTTGTTTGTTAATTCTAATATAAAAGATATAGTTTGTCTGTTCCTCCTTTCAGCTGAGTAGGGATAAAAACTGGAACATGCATCTATCTTGAGGAGAGTGGAGAAAGTCTAATGAATTCAAGTAAGTTCTTCTGAACTATGCATATTACGTACTCCTAGGAGCTCATGAATAACAGGGGTCTTATGGGCAGGTACTCATTTTGTCTTGTTTTTTTTTCTTGGTGTAAAGCACTCATTTTAGACACTAACTGGTCTGATATATTGACGTGGATGTCTGTAGATGCTACTTGCTGAGTATATGTTATAGCATCAAGAAAAGAAAGAGTAATAGTAGTAGCTATCTTAAGCAAAAGAAAATACAAAATGAGGCTTTCCTTGACTATCATTATCATGATGATTGCCATTCGACTTCCCAAATTTGGAGCAGGTACCAGCAGGCTTTCAAAAGAGCCATGGAGCCTATCACAGGTTACTGCTGTGCCAAATATGATGTTGCTAGACATGTACGTGGGACTGAAGGAAGAAAAATACTCAGCAATCTGCCATAACTTAATCCAGATGGTCAAGTTTATGTTTTCTTTAAAATGCAAACTGTCTCCAGTGAATTCATTAGAACCATATTGTAGCTTTCTTTTCTAGTATAATTTTAGTGGCTAGGTTAAAAAGCCTGGGACTGCCAAACTAATCTCAAGTGTCTGATTATTTTCTTTCTGAAGGATTTAAACTGTTTAACAATTCTTTCTCTCTTTCTCTCGCTCTTTCGCTCGCTCGCTCTTTCGCTCGCTCGCTCTTTCGCTCGCTCGCTCTTTCGCTCGCTCGCTCTTTCTCGCTCGCTCGCTCTTTCTCGCTCGCTCGCTCTTTCTCGCTCGCTCGCTCTTTTCACTTCCCTCCTTCCCTCCTTCCTTCCTTGCTTTCCTTTTCTATTGGTTTATTTTTAATTAAACCAGTGTACAACCCTGTGAATCATTGGTTTGGGGTATCTAGAGATAGAACATACGTTGGTTTTGTCTGGGTTTAATTCAGATGTTTGAATAACAAGGAGCTGTAGTTGTAATGTATTAAGCCAGGGTGTCTGCCATGTTCTTATCATGGATGGGTCATTTATTGAATAAGAAATATTGGTCCTAAATATGCTACATGTCTTTGTCTACCCATATTTCCAGACTGTTTCTTCCTATACCTTTTTGTTGCTTTGAATTTTTTTTTAAATTTGTTTTAAAGATTTGCTAAAAGTACCCAAAATTCGGGACAGGTGTTCTTATTTAGTTGTTTAATCAAAGTAGGCTAAAGCTGAAGCAATTCTGAGGACCTAAATAAAATGTTTTTATACAAATTAATTCTGATAGAATTAGATCCTTAAAGAAACTCTAATACCTACTACTAGTGATGTAAAAAAAATTCAATCTGAGGAAAAAAACAAGAAAACACAAATCATCAGTGCTTTGCACCCAAATGTCTCATGGAAGAGCACTAGGTGTTATTTACTGATCTTTTCTGATAGTGACTTTACTGAGAAACCAGGAAATCAAATTTCTAATGAAACAGAACAAGCGTATATTGGGACAATCATAGGATACTCACGGATTCATCTGTAAAGGGACAGTGTCTATTTTTAAACTTGGGAAAGAACAGGATAGAAAAGACAGTTCTGGGTGTCACTACTTTGTAGATTTTCTTCTTTTTTGTCACTTTTAAAATAAAACTAGCTTTCACCCCTCTATTTCATCCCTCCTAAAAGATGAAAGAGGTGAACTCTGTCCATTTACAATGAGAAGAGCTCCTACAGTGGGCAGTTCTCAGTATGTAAATAGTATCATACCCCTTCCTTCATTTCCTTTAGGAACTTATTGTCTAAGTTGCTTGCAGTAAATAGTATGACTATTCCCTGGATGTACAGGAGAAGCACTGACATGAATAAGTCAGCTGATGTTGTCTAATGCAGCATGACAAGGAACTGAAGGAAATAGGTTGTACGTTTTTTTTCTTCCTGATCTTTGTTTAGTTATAAGAAAGTAATTCTGGAGAGGGCTATGACATTTAAATTGATCATGTCCTCTGAATTACCCGATTTGAATTAATTAATTCATTGACAAAACATAAAATAAATATATATAAATTGGAAGTCATAGTATGAAGTTTCCATTTGCTTACTTAAGTAGATCAGATTCTAACAAAAGCTGTTCGACTGGAAACAGAGTTGCTTTCCCCCTCTCAGAACAAGCGCAGCAGCTGTATAACATGTCATCTTTGAAGCTGTCTGTCACTCTCGTTCAGATGCCGGCTATTGGCCACTGTCTGCTATTTTTTCACACTGAATGCCCTTGAATATACCAGGTGCAAAGTTGCGGTGCCCCATATGCATCATAATAGTCATGCAGCAGAGCATCATCTCAAGACTGTTCACAGCCCAGTAGCGGGCCAAATTCTGATCTATTTCTGTTGCAGAATTGCATTGTGTTGTGGTAGCAACACTGCTGGAAAATAAAGCACGATAGTACCCAGGACCACATAAGCCATCTGCCATGTATATGGTACCACAGCAGCGAGTCAAAGATCAAAGAAGGAACAGATTATGAGTCGGGTATGAGTACCGTGGTGATATCAAATGTATTAAAAAAGTGAGTATGCTTGGTTTTATTATCATATGTATTAGGTGGTAATTAAGCAAAACCATCTCTATTTTCTAAAATGCTTTAATTTCTACAGTGAATTTGAACTTAAATATGCAGAGACTAGTGTTTACACGAGACAGAGACACGCAATCAACCGTAGTAATGTTTGGACAGTGTTTTCTGTATCTGGTACAATGCACTTTTTTAGTTTTTTGAGGTGCTGCTTTCACTATTACAGTAGTGTCCAACAGAGCTTAGCACTCCATTAGCCTCCACTTGTTGAAACAAACAAACAGAAAGGCATCCTATGCTAAAGACCACAGGATCTGCTTTAGAAAGAGTAAATTAAACAAATTGGGAGGAAGGTGAAGAGGGTTACCTAGGTTAAGCATATTTTAGCACTATAAATGCTTCTTTCTGAAAAAAAATAAAAAATTGAAAGAGTAGCTTCTCCATAACACAAGGGAAGTAGGCACTGATGCATGCAAAGTGTTTGTTGTTGTTTGTGAAGTAACAAAACACCCAAGGGAACATGCCAGTGTTGGTCCAAGAGTGTGGTAGGACGAGGGGCTGTGTAATGATATCCATATCCAGCCTGCTTCTGACAAATCTTGTCTTGTGTGAGAAATGGAGCAAGAGTTAGAGGTTAGAATCAAGATGCTTAGAAAATTGTCATTTGTTCCAAAATCTTTACAAGTGCATTTCAGATGTCATGGGATGGAAGGCTCTGAGATGCTGAGTAACTTATTTCTGCCAGGAGATATACATCTGGTATAGGTTGCTGGAATCATTAAGACATTCCCAGAAGCATGTGGGATTCAAACTTTGGACACCTGATGGAAAGATGTTCTTTGTAAGCTTGTGAAAGCATGCRTACGTTGAAACTTGTGGAAATGTTGCCATTGACTTCAGTGAGCCTGGAATTTTACCACATTTTCTATGCCATGTTTCTAAAAGCCAGGTCTGCCTGACAGAACAGCTGTATCTACTGTCTCTTCAAAGTCTCTTCAGGGCTCTGTTGCAGACCTGCCTGAAATATTCAGGATTGCATCTCAGAAATTTATAAAAAGACACGAGAAACTCTTCTTTTGTTGGAATTTTTTGGTTTGGGAGAAAAGGAAATGCTTTGTGATGAAGAATTACCTGAGATGGTTTAAACCTGTTGGAGCTCTTGGCAGCTTGCCCACCTAAACTTTCAGTAGCCCTTTTTGCTGGGGATGGCAGTGTTTCCCAGTTCTCATGGGAAACATGAGTCATAAAACAAGCTCCTTCCCACTGGGTGCTACTTCTAATCTCAACAAATCATGCTTTAACCAAAATCTTGTTGGACCAACTTCCAAAAAGCAGTATCTCTTTTGGTGAAGGATTTTTCTGGCAAAACCCAAGGAGTCTTTCTCTAGGAAAGCTGCTGCTTTCAGAAGGACTGTCACCAAGAAGAAGCTGAGTAAAGACTAGGTTACTATATGCCAGGCGATGGCCCTAGGCAGCATGAATGCTTTTCCCCACTTAATGGTTTTCAGTTTTCTCTCTGGCTCGATAGCCTGCAACTCTTTTGTGAAACAACAGTATAACAAAGACCATGACAGCACAGCTAGCGCTTTTAACTTACAACTGTACCCCATACAACTTCATCCTTCTGCCTTTTTTCTCTTCTGCCAAGAAAAAAACTGAATAGCCAGAATTAGTGCTCCTTGAGTACCAGTTCACTTGCCTAGCAATTTTATTCAGAAAACAGATGGTTCAGTATGTGAAAGAGGGCTGGTAAGGGACCTCTGTGTGAGGTCCTTGGCAGAGTAATCTCATTCCAAAGATCTAGGTGGCTGGAATTCCCTCCCCCTCCCCTTCAATACAAATCCTTAAGTGTTAAGTCAGGCAGAAAATGAGTCTAGTCTACATTTATCTTACTGAATGGCAGTCAACTCCTGCCTAATCTTTCAACATATATTTGTTCAATGGATCAACAGATTGTGTAAGCAGCATGACGGACGGGTTTAGAAATGTGTCTGCTTATGTTTGGTTTGTACTAAACCGTTGACCATTTTGTTTGTGAATCCATCATAAATTACATCTCCAGGTTACTCAGTACGAATGAGGAGGGGAAATACTTGTTCTCACTGTGTTGAAAGGCATCTTACACAGCTGTCAGCCTCCAGAAGGGAAGCTGAATCGCATCAGTACTACTTCAGCTTTGTTTTTCAAAAGCTGGATGGATACGGCTCTGCTTTCACAAGTTTTTGCTGACTGCAACTGTACTTCTCATTGAAGATAACGAAAGGCAAAGGGCAAGAACTGTTATTGTCAAATAAATATATAAAAATTTGGGAACAAGGATATGATAGTGATTGTGTATGTTATTTTAGCTGCACTTGACAAAACCAAGGCTAAGTAACACTGGAAATATATGTGACATTTTCTAATAATGGAAATAGATATTAAAATCTCATTGTTACAACCAATGCAAAAATGACCTGGTGGAGGTTGTATTTATTGATATCTGAAAGCAAGCTAGGAAGGTGGCACTCCCAGCATCGACAGGAGTGTGGACTGTGTAAATGCTTCAATTAACTTCCTAATCTGAAAGTTGTTTTTACCATAGTTGTTATGTGGCTGCTGCTGCCTCATGTGGGAGACGAAGGAATGGGAGGAAGTTCCAGAGCCTAGAAACTGCTCTTCTGCAAATAGGAAGAGCTTTCCCAGAAGCGAGTGAGGAGCAGGGGATGTGGAGGCACCAGAGTCCTGCCGAACACCTCTTCCCAGAGGCCAGAGAGGCCAGAAAGCCGAAATTCAGTGTCTGCCACTTTTGGTGACTGCGTTGGCTTTGACCACTGCCTACCCAAGGCACAAAGCTTCCTTCCCCATACGCATCCTTTCACCAGGGTTGGGGAAGGGCTTAAAAAAGGGAAAAAGACTAATAAAGGGTCACCCTTATCGTTGCCACCCAGCCTCATTTCCAGCTAAAAGGTAAAGCTTTGAAAATTAATTCTAAACAAGAAAGAGGCTCACCTTGTCCTAGCTACATATCTGAAGGCAGTGGGCCTCAGGTATGACTCTCCGCAGCCTACCCCAAACTTTGTTTAAATGGTTTTGAGCTGGAATGAAACGGCTCTGGAAAAGAAAGGCAATGAGGAGAGAGCTGGAGAATAAGAAAGAACACTCGGCAAAGGACTAGGTTTCTCTAGGCAGTCAGAAGGAAGAAACTGCAGGAGAGTTATTGCTGTTGGCTGCTTTGCTGTTTTAGATGGTTATGTTCTCATGAAGGCAAGTTTTTGGCGTAATGTTTTTTTGTGGGATTTGTTATAGCCTTTTTTTAGTCTCTTATGCATTGAGACTTTTTGAGATTGCTAGGAACTGATTGAATTTTTTGTTGTTTGAAAGCTTAAGCTTCAATGGAAAGTATGTACTGACCTTTTTTTTTTTTTTTTTTTAGAAAGCACTGGAAGAAAGCTATTTTTGGCAAACTAAGTGCACATAATTATGTTTTAATTTCCTCTTTTTTTTTTTTTGTTTGTGGTGGGGAGTAGATTTGTCATTTCTCTATGAAAAGATGCTTCCAACTTTTAGTTCAGCTTAGAAAAATAATTTCTTTGTAACCATCTCTAATAGGATTTTAAGAAACTGGTAAGGAAAAAAGATGAGAAGGAGGAAAGCAGCCTTGAGAGTATGAAGAAGAAACTAGGAACAAAAAGTTAAGCATTTCTATAGAACTGGATTTGGGGCATAGAAAGGAAAATGGAGCTTGTCAGAGAGTAGTGTGAATGTTACCCTGTCAGCCTGGAACCACTTTTTCTTAACCCTCATCCTCTAAGAAAAAATCCAGCATCTATTCAGTATAGTAATCCCTGGGGTATCATTTTAGTAATTTTACTTACTGTATTTCTTTTATATGGGTCATGATGCTGACTGAAATTTCCCTTCCCTCCTCCTCCTCGTCTGTCTTAAGAAGATGTAGAGGGCTTTAGGAACTGCTTCTAGAATACGGTGTTTTCCAAATATTAGCTCCGGGAATAACATGGCTGTGAACTCCCATGTTTGCTGGAATAATAATAATAATACTGTCCTTGTGCATGCTTCTGTTGTTTTTTCCATTCTCTTTTTTTTTATATATAGTTAAGAGTGGGATGGTTTGAGTACCATCTTATGTGCCATTAAAGACTTTGAATATCACATTCTTCTATCTTTTGTTTCTTTTCAGCTCTTCCTCTAGACAATATGGAGAGTTCCTTTCTTAGCCAAAAATGATACCATTATTGCCATTTTCTCAAAGTTTTGAAAAAAATAAGTTATGTGATGTAAATCAAAACAAAAAACCCTTCACCCAGCAGCAAATGCATAAATTTACCAATGCACAGATACAAATATTGATAGATATCTTCACTACTACTTTGACAGCTAGTGCTTAATATGAAGTACTGGATACTCTGTCTGTGAAGTTTAACTGTGGTTTACTGAACGATTACACTTCTTCCATGCACTTGTGTGTATACACAGTAATATCAAGGGGGGGACAGAATTGCTTAGACACCAAAATTTATAATTTTCTCTCAGTGTGCATTGTCTGTCAGGCTGGCTAATTGAAAATTATAGTACAAGAAATGTATAAATGGGCTTATTTGCAAATGTTGTGGTTTAACCCCAGCCAGCAACTAAACCACAGAGCTGCTCGCTCACCCCCTCACTCYGGTAGGATGGGGGGAGGATCGGGAGGGCACACGGAGGAGAAGCCGCGGGTTGAGATAAGAACAGTTTAACAATGGAAATAAAACAAAGTAGMACTGTGATAATAACAATGATAACAACAATGATAACAACAATAACAGAATATACAAAACAGGCGATACACAATGCAACTGCTCACCCCCACGTGTTCCGGACGAACCGACCGAACCACGCGCCC
>JASVER010000229.1:143523-184261 GCA_030449065.1 Oceanodroma leucorhoa | reverse complement strand
AATACAGTCAGCTCTTGGGATCCCCCTGTCACTCCAGAAATACAAATGGGTTSTGCCCCTTTGAAGCTTGATGGCATCAGGGTACACTGTGCATCGGTGTCTACAAGAGCCTTATACTCCTGTGGGTCTGATGTGCCAGGCCATCGAACCCACACAGTCCAGTAAACCCGGTTGTCCCTTTCCTCCATCTGGCTGGAGGCAGGGCCCCTCTAATCCTGCTCATTGTATTCGCTATCCACTTCCTCTAAGTGTGAGTTGGAAGTTCCTTTATTAAGCTCGGAAATGGAATCAGCCCTTCTGCTCCGCCTGGGGAGCTGCTCACTRGAAACCGGAGCAGCAGTTTTCCTGGAAGAACCCCCTCTTGTGGTTGTTTTTCCCTGCAACTCACGTACCCATGCATCTAGGGTCGAGGTAGGTTTTCGATCCCACTTCCTCATGTCCTCTGCGTGGTCACGCAGGTAAAACCASAGGGTGCCCCGACGTGTGTACGCACGATCTCTCCCCTCTTGAGCGGGGGAACGCTTACTCTGAATGGCTGAGATACCGGCCCGTGCAGGTGGGGAGCAGGACATATCCTCTCTGAGTTGCTGGACCTCCTGAGACAATTTCTCCACGGCAGAGACGCAGGCCCGTAGGGAAGGGAAGAGACTTTCTTCGTATTGCCGGAGTTGGCCAGCCAGTTCATCCACCGTTTGTTCCTCTCCATCTTTCCAGGTCATTACTGCTAACGAGTTGGCATGCGACGCTGGTGCGCTCCGTACAAACTTCCTCCACATGGGTCGGGTGCATCTGACTTCATCTGGGTCTTTGGATAACTGCTCGTTATTCAGGTCACCATAGATCACTTCCAGCATGGCTAATTCCCTCAGGTACTGGATACCTCTCTCCATGGTGGTCCACTTGCCCGGGTGACATACATCATCTTCCGTGAAGGGATACCTTTCCTTCACGCCTGACAGGAGTCGCCTCCAGAGGCTGAGGACTTGTGCCCCTTGTCCAATCGCCTTGTCAATGCCCCCTTCCCTAGAAAGGGATCCCAGCTGCTTGGCTTCCCTCCCCTCTAATTCCAGGTGCTGGCCCCATTATCCCAGCACCGGAGCAGCCGGGCGACAATGTGCTCGCCTGGGCGGGGGCTGGAATCTTTCCGCACATCTCGGAGCTCCCCCAGAGACAGGGATCGGGTGGTCACTGCCTCATGTATGGGCTCTTCCTCTTCCTCCTCCTGCTCTCGTGATGGCCCTGGTTCATCTTCATCCCTTACCAAACAGGCTGATTTCCTTGTGGATTTTCTCTTTTGAATAGGGGCGACTGACACCAGCACGGGCGGGTTCTCTGTCGCGGGGGGGCGGGGGAGCTGCCGTGCCTGCCGTGGGGGGTGGGGCAGCCGCAGGGCCCGTTCATTTGTCATCAGACCCAGAGACCTTCCCCTCCCCCTGAGGTTTCTGAATAGTGTCAGACAGGGCTCCGTAGGCATGGGCCAGGCCCCAGCACATGGCAGTGATTTGTGTCTCCCTGGAATTGCCAGGGTGACAGCACACTTTTTCCAAATATTCCACTAATTTTCCAGGATTCTGCACTTGTTCAGAGGTGAAGTTCCAAAACACTGGGGGTGCCCACCGCCCTAGGCATTTGCCCATGCTCTGCCACTCACCCTGCCACTCATAACTACCCAGCCTCGGGGCAGATCTCTGGATGATGTTCTTAAATTGTGTCTTAACCTTGCACAAAACCGAAACGATATTCCCCAGCAATAGCAACAGATGTATCTTAACTACCCAGGGGTGCTCAAGGTACTGACAAGTGACTTTAACAAAGGAGATGACATCATAGAGGAAGGTAATGAAGGTGCCATTCTCTATCCCCCCCATAGAAAACGTCTCAGAAGAAGAGGTATAATTTCCAATTGCCTCCATGTAGTGGGACCCGAAATACAATAAAGGCTTCATTATGAATCCCAAATACCACATACCCCCCAATGTCAGTTTTAATAACAAATCTCCTAGATATGACATCACTATTTATTGCAGAGCACAGCAGATTGTAAAACTGAAACCCAATCTTTAGCATGTACAGTAACAACAAGAGCATGGTGCAGACCAAACAAATCAGTATCGCAAGCAGATGAATCAGTATTGTGACCAGCAGCTATCAACAGCCAGAAAATTCCTTAATATACTCTAGTTGTTAATCTGCTGTTATCTCAACCCTTCGTGCCCCACGTTGGGCGCCAAAAAGGACTGTCGTGGTTTAACCCCAGCCAGCAACTAAACACCACGCAGCCGCTCGCTCTCCCCCCCACTCCGGTAGGATGGGGGGAGGATCGGGAGGGCACACGGAGGAAAACCCGTGGGTTGAGATAAAAACAGTTTAATAATGGAAATAAAACAAAGTAGAACAGTGATAATAACAATGATAACAACAATAACAGAATATACAAAACAGGCGATACATAACGCCACTGCTCACACCCACGTGTTCCGAACGAACCGCCCGAACCGCGCGCCCCCCCGAAGGAACCGCCCCCGGTTTTTAAGCTGGGCATGATGTCACATGGTATGGAATACCCCACTGGCCAGCTGGGTCAACCGCCCTGGCTATGCTCCCCCCCCAGGTCCCCCTGCACCTCGAAGGGCGGGGGAGGCTGTCGGTGCAAGCACCACCCAGCAACAACCAAAGCATCAATGGGCCATCAACGTTCCTTTCATTACCAAACCCAAACACAGCACCCCCTCCAGCTATCAGGGAAGAGAGTTAACTCTGTCCCAGCTGGAACCAGGACAGCAAAGTAATTCCTTTAGAAGTGTATATTACTTCCATATGGGTACCTAACTTTATTATTTGTTGTTATGATGATTAATTGAAGAAATTTGGTTAGAATAGCTGCTGGCTATAATAAAAAGGGGTTTGCTGGTTGTAACTAAGGGTAACTGAAAATCTGAATTTTTGGCAGGAAGCATGTTATCTTCTCCACAGCAAATCTATTTTTGTTGTTGAAAATGTAATTCTTTTTGTTCTCAGATGCTGCAGTCTTCTGGGTCAGGTTCCTCTTCTTCCTAGTGTTCACAAGTCTGGAGTGGGCTTCACTGGGGGGACCCGGGAGGGGAACACAACCACTGTGAGCTACAAGTGATGCATCACAGGAGGACTTGGGCTAACTGGGAAGACTGATCTACACAGGATAATATGAGCATGAAATCTTCAAACTAGAAGCCCCATGTAATATAATTATGAAATATATTTTTAAATTTTTTTTTGTCCTTTAAAAGTTTATCTCCTTCTTGTTCCTTTCTTCCTAATATAGGAAGTAATTTCAAGGGGGAAACACAAGTTCTCTTTTGAACTCTGCCATTGCCATGAAAGTCCAACAATTCAAAAGTAGATCTTGAGAGCTTTTCACTCTACGTTTTGAGTGTTGTACCCGGGGTATGCAAATTAGGATTTTAATTCTCACTCCACCTATTTTTAAACCATGTTATATGGCCAAAGCAGCATGAATCAGCTCTTCAAAGTGTGCAAAAAGACTTAGAAAAGGCAACAGAAAGACTATGCTGTGTCACACTGATCCCTTCTCCAACCTCAGCAAATGTTTAGGAGTTGCTGAGACAGAAGAGGTGGTACTGAGACACACACAGGTGTAAAGATGTTAGATAGTGCTATGGTCCTCTCTGAGATGCCTTTCGAGTATTCTTCAAACATGTCCGGGATTCAAAGCTGCTTAAGCATGGTCCTCTATACATGCTATGCATTTGTTTCCTACTATAAGGAGCCAAGAATTTCAGCTCTGGATATCCAGTTCTGCTTCAGAGATTTCTCTTTCTTGAGAGCTGTAGTTGGAATTTTGGTTGTTCAAGCCACAGCCTTCTCACCAGGATGTTTTGAAATAAACATTTTAAAACGGTGTTGATTTTTGAAAACTAGGGTCCTGCTATTTTTGCCACCTTACCTCTAAACTGGCATAAACTACCTTTGTTGTATTCTATCAAAAGGATGTTTAAATATGCCTCTTTTTTTTGTTGTCTCATGCTAGACACTGCATGATTAGTAAAAAAAGCTTCAATATGCCGTAGTGAAGGAAGATATGGTACAGCACAGTGGACTGGCTAAAAGCTAGTTTGGTTGTAATCATCTACTAAAGCAATACAGTGAAGTTTAAAATGGTTGCTGGCATTTTCATATGGAAGCATATTTTGGTCTTTGCTTTGCAGGTATAAATTGGGAAGGTTTCTAATGCTTTCAGCAGTTGGACTGGGTTTGAGTGGGGTCTCAAAATATGGCACTGGAGTGTGCTACTATGGAAAAGCACTCCCGGTGAAAAATCAACTGAAAAAACATTTTAGGAGAAGGCCAGTCTGTGGAAATGGATTCCTGCAGAGAGCCTTGTGCCTTGCCTTTTCTCTTTTGCAGCAACAAGGCTTGACATCCATCACATGGCATGGAAAACCTGCTCTTCGGACACATGGCTGCAAGGTGTTTCTGAAGATTTGCTGGCAGACAGGCAGGGAGCACCCTTGTTAAGGATGTTACCGACCCCAGTTTCAGTGGCCAGGGAATGCTTTCCTGAGCAGCCTCTGGCAGGCTGTTTCACCACGCTGTCTCTCAGTCTTTTCTGTCTGCTAAGTGGCATGTTACTTACCATCTTCTGTAGCGTGCTTTGAGATTCACAGCTAAAATGCCATGTAAAAGCTAGGTAGTACTAATCTATGCTGGCAGCTTGTTAAAGTGTCATGGTTTCAGTGATGCATTTGTAACCACTCTAACATAAGATAAATGTGACAAGTGCTAATTCCAAACACCCACATTATTGAAACTGAGAACAGCTTAGCTAAAGCACTTTGAATTTCCTGAGGACATCTGAGGTCTATAGTTACAGCATCTCAGGCTGCTTTTACCTGAAAAATGAAAATGTTACGTTAAAGATCCAAGACCAAAAGACAAATGGATATTTTAAAAGGGTTTGGGGAGAAAGGCATGTGCATGTGTTTGAGACCTGCAAACACTTCTCATTCTCTGCAGGAAGTGGAGGAAACTGTAGGATAAGAATATGTTGATCTCCCTATGAGAAAAGAAACAAGCTAATGCCCAAGACCTGTGCATTAGCACAACTTCATTTGTGAGTGTCCCTCGCCAGGAGATTTTCCTGATGAAATCTGTGTCATGGACAAGAGAAGTGCCCGTGTCAGAAGGAGGCCAGCCGGAGGGAGGAAGAGAAAACTGTTCTTTGGTTGATGTGTTGCTAAAATGAAGTGGTGCCCTTCACTGGCTTGTGTTGGAAGTTCTGTACACGACAGTGCTCAGAGGTGGTCCCGTCAGTGTCCATCATGAGCAGTGGTATTTGCCGGGATTTGTAAATTCTGATTTAAAAAAAAGAGAGAGAGAAACTGCATCATTTTCAACTGACTTTTACCTATGGGTTTTCTGTGTGGAAGGTGGGAAAATACTGTAATGCCTGATGTCAAATTACAAGAAAATGCAAGATGTCAACCAAGTACTGAAGAATCATTGAGCAAACAAACACCTTGCTGGTGACTCCGAGAAGGTGAAAGTCCCCTGTATGACAGACAGCAGAAGGTGTTTGGGGTAGTGGTAATATTGTGCAGCTACAGAACAAACATGGGACAGTGAGAGAAAAGTGAAAGATGAGGTGAGTGAGTGGTTTGCAAACCACGAGGCAGGATCTCAGCTATGCTATGAAGGGTTTGCAGATTACAATATGGTTTGGGCATAACTACTGGAAAAGAGTGCAGAGAAAACTGTTTCGCACGGGAAAAGAAGGAAGCTTGTACTGGGGATGTGTAAGTCACACCATCTGAGGTGTGTATTTCTGCAGATACTGCAGAACCTCCTCCTGAACGGTGGAACTGTGCAGAAAGTGGGATTCCTTTCCCATCATAAATTTCATACCCTGATATTTTTCATCCCCAAACAAGAATAATATAAAAAGCCTCACTAAAAGGATAGTAATTATGGTGTCTTTTCCATTGTTCTTTCTAAGCTATTCTATTGTGAAGTTGTTTTCCAGAAATTGTTGCTCTCTGTGGATATTTAGACATAAAGAAAGGTTTCTGGATTCTAGTTCATAAACAGTTCAAGGTTGTCTACCCAGAGAAAAACTACAAAGAAACAGGGAGAGGGATAATGAACCTTTATCCTATTTGCCAAAATTTTCACTTAGCCTTGAAATATAGTTCATGCAATATTTATCTATCTAATCCTTTTCCCTTTTTTCCTCTTGCTCTTAACCCATGAAAATATCCTAAAAAGAGTGTTTCTTTTGGTAGAGAACAGTATTTTTCCTTTGCTATTTTCTTGTTCTTCTGAAGAATGTAATGCAGTTATTCTGTATTCTTATAGCAATTTTTCCTGACACTCCAGCTAAATCTTCCTTTGTTTTTTGTTCCTTCATGTGATATACAGTTTCCTTATTGAAGTTATAATGAGCTTATCTCCATGAATCACTAGCAATCAGCCAGGCTAAACTGTCAACATTAAAGTCTACCCAACAGTGACACTATTCACTGTAACACAGTGTTTAACTGAACATATTGCCTTATACAACACAAGTGCAAAAATAACTACCTTAAAATGACAGATCTATCAAAATAATTTACTTTTTTTCTCGCAGAAAGAATCTATAAATGGTCAGAAGACAATATTTTTCTCTCACGTAGCTATTTTGCAATTAAAAGTGGTGCAAACTTTTAATACGTTTCTGAAGTACTAGTTATATTGAAACAAAACAAAAGGTTAGCCCCTTAAAACTACAAGGAAAAATAATTTGGATCAAAAAATCTGAGAAACACGTCTGGATACAGCATAAGGAAGGAGAGGAGCATTGAAACTCCTCTGCTTACATTATAGTTAGTTTGAAATTGTGTAGTTCATGTGTAACTCCTTCTCATCTCATATGGTTTCTGATTGTAAAGTGATCAAGAGGAAGAGAAGTTTTTTTTCCTTGGGCATGGTACAACAGTGGGAGTCTTCAAGTTAGTTCCTGTATATCTGGAAAATGATCCTTCTGGCCCACTTTTAATGCATTTATCTGTAGGAAAGAGCTTCTTCAGGGTTAAGATTCTGTTTGGCGACTAGGTGTTGTCTGGGTGCTTAAACTTGCTCTTTTGAGATGAAAGACACACAGTCAGTTGGCATCTTGTTCTGAACTGGGACATGTCTTACAGAAAGATGTGTACTGTCAAGGGCAGGAGTGGGAGGTTGGGGAATTTTAAGCGGTGGGAATACACTCAAAGGCCTCACTCTCCTCTTAAATTCCTGCTCAGGACTACTTTTAAAGGCTAGAGGAGTATGGAAATTCTCCTAAGAGGGTATCTGCAGGGTGATCAAAATCTCTTAGTAAGATTTCTGATAAATACCTTCAAATAAATTTATTTGTAGTTCTTTGGCCATAGCTATACTTTTGAAGTATTTGAAGTATTTTTCCTTTGTACACAAACTATTTTCCTTTCTGCTTCAAGGTATACAACGTGGTACCTGTTTGTATAATCCCCTGAGGTCTTATTGTGTAATTAGTCGGCAGTTTTTTCTTAAGCTTAAAGATATACTTGTTCTATAATATTTCCCTTCTCTTATTCTACTATTTGCAAGTCTGGGAAATGGTCACTGAGGTCAGAAAGAAGCAGTGGAACAAAACCCTCCCTGGAAACTCTTCCATGTAGCATCAGAGTTATCAAGCAGACAGATGATGGATGTCTCTGTATTTTTCGAGTTGTGGGATTTTAGATTTTATGACTTCAGCTGTGGACTCTGCTGCTGACTCTGAGCAAACAGCTCTATCACGCTGTGTCTCTATAAAATGGTTATAATAATTCCTTGTTGCATCAACGTTGTGATGAAAATGAAGTAGTGTTTCTAAGTGGCGGGGTAGTGTGGCCGTGAGGTCAGGCAGTGAAGGCTAATCCAATTGCATCCTGATTAACAGACGAAAAGTTATTTAACAGTAGCATAATGGTAGTCCTTGAATTATTATGCATGATATGCCCAGCTGTGTGCAGGGAAAGTGATGTAGCTGTAAAGCTGTGGCTTGACGTGGTTTGTAAGTGAGCAGGGGAGAGGCTGGAGGGGAAGGGAGGGAAGGGCTGAGGCAGGTCCTCGGGCTGCATGGAGAGGAGAGTACTGATGAGTCATGTCTCGGCGAGGATGAAATGTGTGCATCTCCCTCCCCAAACTTGGATTTATTTTTATTGTTTTGGGCTTCGCAATAATCTTGATCTCTCTCTTTTTGGCGCTGCTTGTACCTCTGAGTAATGCCCATCACAGACATATGGTCATAAACACCAAAATTATCTTATGACTAAATCTAGCTAGCCCTGGATCTTCTCATCTCCCCAGATGACCACCGCTGGCTGTAAGTCTGCTTACTGCCAGCTGGCAGCTCTCTCATCTCCTTTGGGACGTGCAATGGACAGCAGCAGTGAAGCAGCATAAAGACCTTTTGCAGAAAATAGACTGGGAACAGAGTACATAACTGGGCATCTCTGTGCCTCATAGTGAGGTGACCCCATCCGCGAGGTGACTGCTGCCTAAAATGCTCCTTCTCAAGGTGAGTGTACTGGTTGCATCAGCTTGGTGTGAGCAGCTATGGGAGGCCTCGAGGAGGGGTGCCGCCTTGACCCAAAGGGAATCAGGAGGGAATCGGTAGCGCAGCCGGACGAGCTAGGTGTTGCCTTCTGCTGAGAGCTGAGCTGTGCGAGTGGTCTATGGGTCCCCACTGGTTATGATGGTGCTCATGGCACACCCAGTGCTGACTGCCTGAGCTGCAGCTGGTGCTACTGCTAGCCTGCCTTGCCCAGGTTGCCTGGGCAAAATCTCACACTCAGACTGGGTGGCAGATGAACAGGTCCCAGTTCCCCCTTGCATCAGATGCCTGCTCAGGTCTTAGCTGCCTTTACCAATCTAGCCTTTAGAAGGAAGTAAAGAACATCACAAAGGTGTGGTCTGACCCCTGTGTTAAAATTCTTATGCTGAGAACATCAAATGGACCCATGTGAGAATATGGGAAGGTAGTTTGCATAGAAGATGCTCTCCCTTTTCCATGGTGCTCCTTTTCTTATGATGACTATTTGTCTGTTTTAGTAGACAACAAGACGATAGAGCTGATCCAAAAGTCAAAAGTTCTGGCTTTCTGGAACCAGAGGTAGAAATGCCAAAATTTCCAACAGAAAGGAAAAGTAAAGATCTTAGAAAACAACTGATGACTTTACTTGGAAAAATTCAGGATGAAATGGAGTGAGAGCACCCAACCCCTAAGTTATCCTCTTGGCCACAGTTCTTGCATGCCTTCAGTTCCTGCAGAGTCATAAGGTGCTTGTGGTCCTGGATGGAGAGTTTACATGGACTTCTCAATCTGTGACAAGCAGTAAGGGATGCCCTCGGCCACTATAGACTGTGCAGACCTGCCATGCAATCTGCAAAATGGCTCACTGGTGGTTTCTGTCAGTAGCTGTGAGAACTCAGGGGGGCTTGAAGACTGGGAGCTCCATGCTCTGGCCCTCCTTCATGGTAGAACTACACTAGAGAGGTAAATTCCTGAGGCCTAAGCTCACCAGCAGGCTTTGGATGGATATTGAGAAGGATTCAGAGGTGGCCATCAGTTTTAACAAAGTGTCAGGAAAACTTTTCGGTCTTTTGCTGGTTTATGGAATTGGTTTATGGAACAGAAAAGACATCAGGAAATTTCTGAACTAGCTCTACCATATAGTGTTTGACTTGTTCAGAAATGATCCCAAACAGTATTGATACTCCTGAAGAAGAATAATGTGCATGAATGTGACCAGTGCCAGATGTGGAGTGACCAGATATATGGCATGTTATATTTTTCCAGAGTAGATTAGGCCTGTTCCTCATATGCAAATTCTGAGCAGGATTAGAATTAGAATTAATTACACTTATTTTAACTGGTGATAATGCACCCTTGGGGAGCATTAATGTCAGAGAATTAAACCTCATTGCTTATCTCAGCTTCATTTGCCATCCTTATTTTGCTTCTTTACTTCAGCTGAAGTACTAGAAAATAATTCAGGTGGTGAGATGGAGTCTTTCGGTTTGGTAGTAGTGCGAGGAGTTCAGCTTTTCTACAGTATGTGATGTAGAAACACCATGACAACATGGTGACAAAGGGTGAGGAAAAGGCTGAGGTACTTAATGCCTTCTTTGCCTCAGTCTTTAATAGTAAGACAAGTTGTTCTTGGGGTACCCAATCCCCTGAGCTGGAAGACAGGGCCAGGGAGCAGAATGAAGCCCCCATAATCCAAGGGGAAATGGTTAGCAACCTGCTATGCCCCTGGACACTCACAAGTCTATGGGGCTGGATGGGATCCACCCAAGGGTACTGAGGGAGCTGGCAGAAGTGCTCACCAAGCCACTTTCAATCATTTATCAGCAGTTCTGGCTAATTGGGGAGGTCCCAGTCGACTGGAAGTTGGCAAATGTGACATCCATCTACAAGAAGGGCCAGAGGGAGGATCTGTGGAACTACAGCGTAGTCTGACCTTGGGGCCAGGGAAGGTCATGGAGCAGATCATCTTGAGTGCCATCACGCAGCATGTATAGGACAACCAGGTGATCAGGCTCAGTCAGCATGGTTTTATGAAAGGCAGGTCCTGCTTGACTAACCTGGTCTCCTTCTATTAAAAGGGGACCAGCTTAGTGGTTGAGGGAAAGGCTGTGAATGTTGTCTACCGAGACTTCAGTAAGTCTTTGACACTGTCTCCCACAGCATTCTCCTGGAGAAACTGGCAGCTCATGGCTTGGAAGAGTGTACTCTTCGTTGGGTAAAATCCTGGCTGGATGGCCAGGCCCAAAGAGTTGTGGTGAATGGAGTTAAATCCAGTTGGCAGCCAGTCACAAGCGGTGTTCCCCAGGGCTCAGTACTGGGCCCAGTTTGTTTAATATCTTTTTCAATGATCAGGATGAGGGGATCGAGTGCACCCTTAGTAAGTTTGCAGATGACACCAAGTTGGGCGGGAGTGTTGATCTGCCTGAGGGTAGGAAGGCTCTGCAGAGGGATCTGGACAGGCTGGATCGATGGGCCGAGGCCAATTGCATGAGGTTCAGCAAGGCCAAGTGCCGGGTCCTGCACTTGGGTCACAACAACCCCAGGCAACGCTACAGGCTTGGGGAAGAGTGGCTGGAAAGCTGCCTGACGGAAAAGGACCTCTGGGTGCTGGTCGACAGCCGGCTGAACATGAGCCAGCAGTGTGCCCAGGTGGCCAAGAAGGCCAATGGCATCCTGGCCTGTATCAGGAATAGTGTGGCCAGCAGGAGTAGGGAGGTGATCGTGCCCCTGTACTTGGCACTGGTGAGGCCACACCTCGAATACTGTGTTTGGTTTTAGGCCCCTCACTACAAGAAGGACACTGAGGTGCTGGAGCGTGTCCAGAGAAGGGCAACGAAGTTTGTGAAGGGTCTGGAGCACAAGTCTTATGAGGAACAGCTGAGGGAGCTGGGGTTGTTTAGCCTGGAGAAGAGGAGACTGAGGGGAGACCTCATCACTCCCTACAACTACCTGAAAGAAGGTTGTAGCGAGGTGGGTGTTGGTCTCTTCTCCCAAGTAACAAGTGATAGGACAAGGGGAAATGGCCTCAAGTTGCGCCAGGGTAGGTTTAGATTGGACATTATGAAAAATTTCTTCACCGAAAGGGTAGTCAAGCGTTGGAACAGGCTGCCCAGGGAAGTGGTGGAGTCACCATCCCTGGAGGTATTTAAAAGATGTGTAGACGTAGCGCCTGGGGACATGGTTTTGGGTGGACTTGGCAGTGCTAGGTTAACTGTTGGACTTGATGTACTTAAAGGTCTTTTCCAACCTAAACAATTCTATGATTCTGTGTATATAATGCAATCCCCTAGTGGAGGTTTGTGAGTGACACAAGGAG
Source organism: Oceanodroma leucorhoa (assembly GCA_030449065.1). Lineage (NCBI taxonomy): Eukaryota > Metazoa > Chordata > Aves > Procellariiformes > Oceanodroma > Oceanodroma leucorhoa. The sequence continues at coordinate 172,376 of JASVER010000229.1, read as the reverse complement.
TGTTGGGGCTTGGAGTATTGCTGAATCATATGAAACACCAAGATAAAATTATACAATTAAAATTATATTTACATGTTGCTGGGGGCATTCTGAGAAAAGAAAATATTTATAAATAGTTGATCATCCCATCATGAAAGTTAGAGGTAGAAAAAGTAGTAAGAATATACATAGTGCACATTTCTACTGCTTCAGATTTGCCTCCTTCCTTTGGCAGATGTGGCTGACTAGCCCCCCTATTTTCCCAAAGCTTACTAAGAGTTACATTCAGCCAGCATGTGAGGGCTAAACCAAGCAATAAACAGGTAAGTGCTGTATTTTCCTGCACGCGGTAATTATAGTATTACATGTTTCTAGGACGGTATGTTTACATGATGATGTAGATGTAGGTTATTGTGTCTGTGCTCACAGAGAACAGTGAAATGAAGCCCACTCTTCTACTCTTAGTTAAACAGCATACTTTGAGTCCAAAGGTGAATTGAGAGGTATGTAAACTGGAGGAGGGTATAATGAAATGAGATCCTTTTCAACGTGGTAGATATTTGGATTTCAAAATTTTCTATACAAGCTCAACTGTCAGCAAAGCTGTTCTAATTTATAAGCTCATATAGGGAAATGTTTTTGAGCTGAGTTTGCACATATGGATATTAGAACTGAGTTAAGTGTCCCTACCTTAACCGCCATAGACAAGTGCACATAACAATTTATATTGCGATGCATTGTCTCTGCATGATATGATTCTATAATTCTGTGATAAATTTTTTTTATTGTAAATGGTCATTGGATTTATAATCTGGTAGATTTTTAGGTAATGGGCTATACCTATCTGAGATGACAGCTTTCTTTCGTTAGGGCTACCAGTATTTGTGTGCTTATTGCATTTCATATCAGTTTAATCTGAAGACACAGTCAAGTAGACTGACGTACAATTTACATTATGGGTTAAAAAAACCACATAAAACCCAAAAGTGAATCTGAGTGATACTGATATCGATGTTTTTCTGGGTGGAAAAGAAGCCTGAAGAATGATGGAGGAGAAAAGAACACAGTCAGACATCTAATGAGTTCATTCACACTTGCAGATATTTGTTGTTAAATCCTATAAAGGACATCAGGTGTCATTTCGCTGGAGGCAGCAGAGCTGCCTGAGCGTATTCCAATTTTAAGAATCAGATTTTTAATTTTTTTTTCAGTGACTAAAATGTGAATTATTTTGTCCCTGAGGTTATAATTTTGAATGAGCAAGAGGTACAAGAATTACATGCCTGTTGCTGATGTTGTAAGAATAGTTATTTTTTAAAATGTACAGCTCTATATATCCTCTATTTACAAACACAATTATTTAATCTGCCAAAAAATAATAGTAAACACAAAACCATAGTCAAATGTGTAATCATGTAGAAAAAACAAAATAGCAACCTCCACCCTCCCACCAAACAATGCATCTATAATACCCACTATGAGTAGACTGTTAACATTGCAAAAGGATATTTCTGGCTTGGCAGATGTTTTTACCAGCTCACCTCTCAAGTCACCACCCTTGCACTCCCATCTTGGATAGCCCGAAGACAAAAGATCTCTTAATACAAAGGCTAACACCTAAAATCCAGTTTTGACCAGGCCTTGTGACACACTGTTGTTCTGTCCAATCTCTCTTCCCTGTCTCTCATCCTAGGGCAGCTCTCAGCTGTGCAAATGGTTGTAGTCTACTGGAGCCAGAGAAGTTTCTGCAGTTTACAACAACAGATAATCTGTTCCTCCTGTCCTTTGTTGTTCTGTCTTGCATTCCCTCACTTTTTTTGTGTCCCATACTCGCTTTACTCTCCCAATATTTCTACTTGCATCTGGTTCAGAAGAATCGTTTGTCTGCTTTTGCAGTTTAACTTCATGCAGGGAAGGAGTACACATGCGTAAGAACTTAGGGCCTATTTAAATTGCAGTAAAAAAAAAGAATATTATATAGGAATTAAATCCTTAACAGTTTCTATGACTAGTTTTCTATTTTTTGAGGATAAGTAGAAACTATCCTTTGTGTAGGGCAAAAGCAAATTTAATTTTGAAAGAGGAGCCATAGAAGTCTTTTGGAAAGAACAGGGTTCCCATACTTACCCTCCTAGTGAAGTTCATTGTCTCTCCTGCAAAAGACTGGAAGAGAGCTGTAGCACATTAGATGTGAAGGGATGATAGTTTAAGCCACTTCTTATCCCTCACAGATAAGAAGCAGAGCGTAATGTACTCTTAACATATGTGGGCATAAAGTGTTTGTGCACTGAGAACTATTAATATGGTGGCAGCATTACCTACAGCTGATTCTGTCATTTCTTTTCACTTTCTCCTTCCCACTAATAGGTAGAGGAACTAATACTGTTTTTACTGTCTTCTGAATCTAGATTTGTCTTCTGATGTGTAATATAACATTTTACAGGTGAAGAAGAGTCATTGTTCTGGGATTTGATGACTAGTGGACATAGGAAAACAAATCAGAGTATCCTCTAGAGAAAGAGCTAAAATCCTTCAGCACAGAGCTTGTAACAGGTCTTCACTGCTCATTCAGCATTGAATAATCTTGTAATTTTTCCACCCATTTGGTTTTTTATCACCCAGTACAGTAGACTTTGCTGGAACATTACATATGTTGGATAGTGCCTTGTGATACGACAGTAGCTGTAGAGTAGGAGAAAATGAGGTCTTTAAGCTTGAAGGTATTGCATGTTTTTTCTCTTCTCTGTAAATGTGGCTATTTAGCAGATGCTTACTGTATATAGCAAACATGCATCAGACCTCCCTGGCCTGAGGAACAGTGAGGATGGTCACAAAAAAAAGTGTACTTGTATCTTAAACATAAGGAAGCCTCAAACCTTGAGCATTTTATCCAACTGAGTGGTGAAGTTATTGTGGGAGCACGCTTAGTACCCTTCTGATTTAAGGCAGATGGAAGAATCTTGACTTTTACATCTCCAGGATGGCCTGTAAATTTCCTCTGGCAATGACTCAAGTGGATGTGTCTRAAAGAATGGACATTTTTCTCACTTAAGAGACTTCAAGGAAGTCTACCGACATTGTGGTATCAGCAGGCATGTGCTGTCATTCAGATCTGTGCCATGCAAACCAGGCTTCCCTGGGAAAGTCTGTTCTCAAGAAGCACATCAGAAACCTACCGATAAAAAGCACTGAACTTTCTTATGGTACAAATGGCTGCTGGTTAATCAATTTCAGTTATACTGTGCCAGATCAACTAGCAGAGAATTTGGCCTGAGAGAGATACTGTTTTATGCAAGGTGACTTTTTGCTATGACTCACTGCAGGATGGTGAGGACTCTTCTTTCTCACTTTCACTGGAATGAACATCCTACATTTTATACAACCAGATTTGCGTAGGACAGAGGTGAAATGTGTTATCGCTTTTTTTGTTGTTGTTGCCAGAAAGTAAGATGATTTTTTTGTTGTTGTTGCCAGAAAGTAAGATGACTCACAAATTTATTTTTTGTTAGAAGAATCAGCTGAATATGTGAAACTGCTCCTTGTAATCCCTTTCCAGATATCCTTTGCATTTGATAGATGGCCAGTAATGCACTGGAAGGAGTCTCTACTAATTTGTATAAAGGAATAAAAATCTTTAGCTTATCTGGTAATGTTAAGACTTGTAACGCTTTATAATATTTAGAATGGTTGACTACATACAGTATGTAGAGTATGAGTTACTTTTAGTTTCAAAACTGAATTTCATACCAAAATCTAAAATGTAAAAGTTCATAGGTTTTTAAAGAAAGAAGGGACTGTTAGATCATGTATTTTGATATGCATCCAATGGGACACTGGTGTTCTCAACTTTTTCCATTCTGTTCATTTTGTGCTTAAATGTTCTAGATGTTTAGAAGGGCAAAAAGCTAAATGGTCATACTAGTTATGTTTTTTATAAAAGCAGAACAGCAATCTTTTGCTTGAAGGGATACTACTAACATTTAAACCTGTCCTTAGCCCTAAATGGATGTGAATTTGACTGTAAATAAGTGTTAGCAGAATCATGACCTACAGAGACAGCTTGATATTATTCTGTAAATTATTGTACATGTAAGTTGTCTGATATGGCTGTTAAAACAGGTGCAACATCAAATCATGTCCTTAAGAGTTCTTTAAATACCTTAATATTTAAATGACTGAAATGTACTGTTGGTTTTATTTCTTTACTATGGGAACACCTTTACGTTGATTAGAGTTGTTCTAACTGTTGTGCAAATGTAGAAAGGTAAGTTTCAAATGGAGCTGTGTGGCAGAATAGAAGTTAGATACACTGGGCAATGGTGTACAGAGATGACAGTGGAATTTGTTGCTTATCTATAAACAATCAACACGCTACTCCGTGTAATATGAAGGTGCTTGCTGCAGAAAATATCTTCTGTGCTGCAAGTACTTAGCAAAATTTCTGGTTTTGCTAACTTACAATGCATCTAGTTTTAGTGCCACTACTATGTGTTAAGTTACAAGTTAAGGTAGATATCAGTTCCCGATCCCCTATGCTCCCTCCTGTTTTAAAATCATAGCTACTGAAGTGGGATCTGACTGTGGTTTATGCAAACATATGTTGCATTTGTGTTTTTCCTGCTGTATTTAATAGAAAACAATCCTCACTTTAATTCTGGCAGTTGGTTTGATTCTGATCTTACATTAGTGTGTCTGATAATTTCACTAGCGTTAACATGGTTACCCTATAGTGGGTGGACGAGAATCTATCCACGTCTGTTGCTATATTGCTCTTGAGGAGACGAGGTGCCTGATAAATGCCTCACAACAAACCTTCCCTCTCAGAAGTGTTACAGTGCTCTAAATGGATAACCTATGCAATGCAGAGCATGCCCTGGAATTTATGAATGGCACTATAAGTCAGGATATAAGACACTCTGGTCCTCTTCCAGCTATGGTGATGGCTAGGTAAAATATAAACCTTTTCCTCCACACCATAAACTACAAACACAGCTGCATAATATACACAGTCAAATGCCAAGGACCTAATAAGATTTTGCTTTCCAGAAATATAAATAATTTAATCAGATTAATGACATTGTTCTACCTGAGGGATTCTATAATTAGTAGATTATTGAAGCAGCACACAAGTTATCTACCATTAACACCTGGAGGAATCCCTGTTGTCTTAAACAGTGGAATCAAACGATACGAATATTCCTGTCATGCAATCTGTAAAGATAATAAGCCTCTGGCATTTTCTGAGCTATATAAATCCATGGATTTCACATTAAATATTTAAAGCACAGGAGGTGTTATTTGTTAGAATACTGATAAAGAGAGTTCAGCCATTACAGCTGCCTTTTCCATTTGGTAAATCCTTCTTTGTTTGAGTTGCTTTCAAGCCATTTAATTTGTTTTTTCTTTTAGTTGTATATTTTTCCAGTTCCTCTGGAGGTGTTTTTTGGACTTTCTATGATAAACACTCAAAACATTTTTATGGAAGTTTTATCCTTTTGATACAGAGAGGATATTCAAACCAGGGGTATAAACAGATGTGAAGCAGGCAGATCTTCTTTGAACACCAAAGAATTCTTGCCTGAAATACTTGGAAAAGGGTGCCTTTCTTCTGAATATATTTACAAAGCAGAAGCTTCTTGCCTGATATGTGCTCCATTCTAAGAGTCTGTTTGGATAATACTGGGGATGGAACTCATCAAGGTCAAAAATACATTAACATATCATAATGAGGACATTGTATAATTCTTGAAAAATACAGGCCATGGGGAAGATGGATGATGTCTTAATAGACTTCAGAGTTGCACAGAAGATTTTAAAGATGATAAAAATATGATGACTATTTGTCTGAGAGTGATCACTTAACAGTTTCAGTCATCTGGCAATTTAAAGTGAAAAACTTTGTTGGGAAAAGTCTCTCTGTTTTTAATGGATTGCCATGTCAGGCTGGAGCTGCAGCCAGGAAAACTGATGACCTTTGAAGTCCTTAGAATAAATTATGGTTTGTGTGCAAGAGATGATAATGCAGTTAAAAAAGATTTATGTAATAGTTCTTCAAAGAGCTTGAGGCATTAACACAGGGTCATAAATTAGTAGGATTTACAAGTAAGAAATTACTTTACCGGGAGAGTCCTTTTCATCCCATATGGTTTTGCCTCCGGGCAAATGATGTTTAAGTGCTGAGATACCTGATGTTTAAGTGAAGAGATACCTGATGAACCCTCCAGGCAGCTGTGAAATTATGGGGGCACCTGTGTTGTTAACAACCCATTCAGCTTTAATAGCAGCCAGGTACTTCCCCTGTAGGGAAGTGAGGTTCTACTTGTAGGACATATGTCAAAACCTTGTCGCAAAGTATTTTTAGACCTCCAGCTAAATAACAGACCGAAAGCTATTTTTACTCTTCTTGGCTTTAGGGGTGGTCTAAGTAAATGGTTTCTAGCTGTTCTGAAGTATATTAACAACTCCAGATGACTTGTCTGTATCAATGCATAGGTATTTCTTTAGTCTGCAGAAAAATCCTGTATTAAGTTTTAGCAATCTTGTTTGGGAGATGCTTGACACTTATGTAACAAATGCATTATGAATTATTATATTACCGCTACTGATAGTAGGTATTTTTCAGTATTTGACTAGAAAGATTTAGAACTTCAAGGAAAGAAAAGAAAGAGGCTTCAGTAATGGTATCTGAGCAGTGACGAGAAATATTACATTCATCTCCTCAGCATGGATCCCACAGAAATTAGCGACAGGATTGCTCTCTTCCCCCCCCCCCCCTTTCTTGTTTTTGTGTTTGTTTTGTGTTCACACTCCCCACCCCCACCCCCCGGCTTTTAGCTGGAAACCTCTCTGCTATCATTTCACAACCTCTTTCACTGAGGAAAGCTTGTCTTTGAGTATGTGCTGGTTTCCTGGCGAGGACAGCCACATGAAAGCCCAAAACGTTAAATGTCTTCAAGCCTGAGTATTGGTTTCTTTAACAGACTAGAGAAACAGCCATTATTTGAGAGGTTTGGATTGATATGTCCTATCACTTGCACTTGTTAACATACTTTAAAACATTTAGAAGCCATGTATCATACTTTTTTTTTCCTTATTCTGCCTCTTTAAAAATAATATTGTGGTAAACTTAAATTCAATAAAATGGGGCAATCTCTAAGCTCTTTGAAGTCTACTATTTCTTGATCTTACCATGTCAGCAACGAGATTTTCCTAGATCAATCTATACACCTGTGTTATTTTGGTTTCCCTTTCTCTTAGCCTGCAACTTCAATATGCAGTTCATTGGGATCATTGACTCATGTTCCACTCTCCCAATCCAAGGGAAATTGAGTTGCGCTCAAATACCAAGGTGCAGATTTTGTAATCCCATGGGAATGTTGATGCTCTCCAAAAATTTTCCAAATTAAAAAAAAAATGTTTAATCTTTGGAATATAACTAGCAGTAGAAGCACCTACAGAGATTCTGGCAAAGGGAAATATTAGTATCTCAAACTGTTATTTCATCTAGAAAGGAAGCTCACCTATGTTTTGGCAGTGTGGTTCTTTACAAGCAAAGCTGAACAAAATGTCTTTCCTCTTCATTTTTGTCCTCCTCTTTTTCCTTTCCTCCACCAAAACCACTCACACACACTCTTAATGTCTGTAGATGAGTTTGAATTTCATGACATCATATGACAACATAGGGACATCATGTGTATTATCTACGACAAAGAAGGGCCATGTCAAATAACCAAGATGAGTATACGTTTGTTGGACTCGCCTTTGTTATGAATCCCAGTGCACAACCTTACCACTCACCTTCTTCCTACCTAGGAAGCCCTTTCCTGTCCTCCACCTCTTACAGCTTTTCACACACATATACATATGTGTTTATAATGAGTGCAAAGATTAGAAGCTACTATAAACTCTAACCCAAACTTAATTCACTTTTTCATTAATTTACAAACTCTTTGTAAAGGCAATGGAGTGAAAACATCACCTTTTTCCTTCATAAGCAGGCATTTACCTGACCTGGGTCAGCAGGGTGTAAAATGCAAATGTGGAAGAGAATGAAGACCATGACTCTTGATGATTTTGGATGCTGATAATGTAAAACTTGTTTCTTGCTATGCAGCCTGTAATTTGGCATCTGCAGAAATAAAAATTGAAGACTATTTCAAAGGAAAAATGTATGCATCTCACTAAAACTTGTTTCAAACATGATAGCAGAGAGGATGAAGTTTTGGGAAATGCCAGGTATTTAATCAGGGCAAATTAGGCAACTCTATTTTATCAGTGCTTCTAATTGAATGAGCTTTGGATGCATCAGTGCAGTGGGCTCTGATTATCTGTCTTGGTTCATTCCTCCACCGCTTGGGTTTATTAGCTTACTGGTTAGATAAGCCCTCTTGTTACATCTACAGCTTGGATGCAATTAATGGTTTTTCTTTCCCTTGGCTAGCCAAAGATTGTGATAAGATATTTCATGCTGTTCTTCCACTGATATCTGAAGCTTCTAATTCTCAGTTGACTTTATAGACTTTATAGACGAGAGTGAGTTAATTATGACGCTATGGCTATTTCTTTTCTGTGTTTCCATCTCCACTTCAGTCATCTAGCCATCCCATTTCCTGATGCACAGTGCCAGTAATGTATGTTGTAGCTCACCCTACCAAAGGCACAAGGATGCAGCACCACAGGCATGTGTTACTTGTAATGAACCATGTTATCAGGCTGATTCAGGCCTATGGGAGCAAGCAAACTGTGGTGCTACTTTCAGACCTTACCTCGTGCCCCAGTACTGATACTTCGCTGTGATGCAATAGCTTGCAACTTATTTGGATCTGGACTGCTGGGTTTGGCCTGAGTTCAGTGCTAGCTGGGGCCTGTTAGAAATTGCTGGGTGAGAGAGGCCTGATGCTTTTCAGCAGCACAGTCACATGTGTGGCCATCCCATGTAGTTAGTTGCTGGGTGTTAAAGCGGTGTCTGCATTTGCTCTTCAGCTGTTGAATGGTTGAAGCCTGCTGTTGATCCAAGTCCCTGGCAGCTGTTCCTGACCTTTGGCTTGCATTTTGGCTCAGGCTCCCAACCCTTGGATCTTACACTGGCTCTGGTTCCTGCCTCTTGGCAGTTTGTTCGGTTCCTGTCTTTGGCTTCAGCCTCGGCTTGTGTCCTGGCCCTGGCTCCAGACCCTTGGCCGTTAGGTGGGTTCCAGAATTTCAGTGTTTATCCCTGTTCCAGGCTTCGGTCTGAATTGGCTGTGCCTTTGTCTCCTGCCGCGAATGGTCTGCAAACATTTAATAACACTGGGATTGTGTACAAGGGAGGAAAACGTAATTGTTGAGGAAACTTGTCTCTGGAAGGCCATGCTCCATCGTCTGTCCCTGAGATCCACCAGAGTGAGGCCCTACAAAGACGGAGGTGCTATTTTTAGTAAAGTTGAAAACTGCCAAATATTTTTGCCTTGTTTTTGAAGTATGTCAGCACGCGTAGTCTAAATGCTGTTTTACTATATGTTTAGAGGAAAGGGAAAGACAAGAGCCATCTTGGTCTCCTGGAGTGTATATTTGGACTGTAAGCATTTTCTACAAAGCAGAGAAATAAGATTAAAAAAAAAAAAAAAAACAACAGAGAGGAAAAAGCAGTGCTTTCTTGTAAGATGTATTCTCAAATTGTCCAGATTTCTTAGCTTTATGATCCAGGAAAGAGAGCGAGAGAACCAGTGGAGCGAGGAAGGTTTTGAAGGTGAGGAAAACTTCTTCTGTATATCAACAATTGTAATTTTTTTTTTTTATTAGTGTGATGTGATGTTTAACCTTAAAAGATTAAACCATACAGACATGGATGTTAATCTGACTTGAGCCCCGAGGAAAAATGAGCTGTGATAGGATGTTGAACTTCAAGGAATATACATGCACTCTAGTGTATTGGCAGCCAGGATCCAAGAGCATGCAATAGCAGAAAGCAAATATCTCAAGGAAAACTAACAATATTGACAAAAATCCACCTACTGGAGATTTTGCAATGCCTGTCTGCAGAGCAAGGTCTGATTTTGACTTCCATTTAGATGTCAGGATGACTTCAATCACATTCTGAAATCATTTAAATCCGGAATAGCTTCATCAGTCAAACTGTCCAGTTCCAGACCATTCTAGCTCACATTTTCATGCATACAATATGCAATATAACTGATAATATGTTTTTTTTCTCAAAAAACTCCCCACAACCCAAAACATCAAAACAAAATATGTAGGCTTTTGATGAGGTTATGACTGGAACAGTAGAAAGAAGGAGAGGAAAGGAAGAGTTTGATGAGTGGGGGATGAGAGGAACTGTATCTTCCTGAGAGTGTGCTAAGCTTGGCAAATCTTCTAGGGCAGAAGGCAGCAGACAAAGGGCATGGGAGATGGCAGACAGCACAAGAACAAGCTGGAGGGCTCAGAACAACGGGAGAAACTAGGCTTGTAACTAAGCTTTAGAAAGAAGACAATTTTCCTAGAAGGAAGAAACGATTGCCTGGAATTAATTACAGTCCAGGAAGGCACTGAGAGTTTGAGTTGAGTTGGAAAGCAAGACTGGTGGAAAATGTGGTTGATTTGTAGGATGGATGTTTCTTCCTCCCATGCCAAAAATCAAATCCATTAAACTCAGACCCCTTTGGAGTACGGAAACCTTATTTTCTCTTTCTTGTCTCCAGCTGGGGCCAAGCTGGAACCTTTTTTTAGCAGGATTTACTATTAAACACTTAAATCCAGACTGATTATGTTTGTTTTCTCTGTCATTCCTATCATATTTATTGACCTTGCCATTGAGCAACTGTCAGGTCTGATTCTCATAACAACACTCCCTATCTCCTGATTTAAACATTTTCCAGACTTTTACTGTACATGTTCTTTTTGGTCCCTTCCAGCATCTTGTCTCTGTAGGTCTGCTGTAATTCTCTAACCTTTTAGGAACAGGATTTGTTCTCTCATGCTGGATGTCTTGCTTTAAGTCGTCTTTACTGGATTTCTGAAGAGTGGTAGCCTTGTATCAGTCTACTAAGCAGAGTGCCTGGTAGATGCCTGCATATATGTTATGGCAAAAACAGACAAGTGTAAGTGCAGTGCTGTATGCCTTTCTGGATAGAGGTGCTTAAGCATCTCTGTCTATGTGGAGACCTTAGACTTCCCCTCAAGTCAGGGAGACTGCTGGTGCCAATTGCAATGTCTTGGAATTTAGTGCTTGAAGGTCTGTGAATTGTCTCTGGAAGTCTCATGCGTTCAGATAAACACCCGTCCCAAAGAAGTGGTACAGCAGATAAATCTTTTTCCTCTCCTTGTGTGCCTCCTCACAGGTACTATTTAAGCCAAGTTTGGCAGTTGGGACTGAAATGATGAGCTGTATGCAGTTATTACTTGTCTGGATTGCTGCTTAATTCAAAGTCACATTCCAGATTGCAGAAAAGTTGCGCCCTCATGTAACCTCTTTCACATAACCAATGCAGCAAGTCATCTTGCACTCATTGATGTGGTAGTAATGTACTGGCTTCTTCATAGCTGCAGACTTGGCCTGTCTGTCTAAGCTTCAAACCACTCTCTCAGTGGTTGCAGCCAACTGTCTTTTAGATGAAGACCCAGGGGAAAGACTAGCAGTCATGGTGGGCCTTCTTTCACTCTTGTTATTTAATTGCCTAGGCATAAGGCCTGCAAATCTGGCTGCACCAACCAATTAGGACTACATACAGCAGCCGTCTGGCTGGTTTTATATTGAGCTGGTTTGCTTGTTATTGTGGAGTGTTGCTTATGTGGATGGTCTAGGATATAGCAGCTGAAGAATTGAAAGACTTAATCCCTTCAAATCATCAGTTGATTTTGGAGAAACCGATTCAATGGCTTTATAACTGGATCTGGTGTCTGACTTTTGGCCTCTTTCAGGTCAGCAGATTCAGGCCAATTTTGTCAGCTATTTTGAGCCCTAATAACGTTTCTTGGGATTCTGACAAATCTTAGTCAAATCACACCTGTGCTCTTGTTACTGCTTTCCCCTTCCTTCTCTGTCCCATGAATGCAGTGTATTTTGTCAAACCTATATCAAGTCTATCAGTTGCTGCTGCTTACTCATTGTTGCTTACTGTTTTCACTCTTGCTCTCAGACACCTGGTTGTTTTCTCATCAAAATCAAAGCACTTCCCTGTAATTAAACAGCCATAGGATATTGTGTTCCTGTAAGTAGGTCAGCGCCTCAAGGGCCTACGTCACAGAATAATTTAGGTTGGAACTGATATCTGGAGATCATCTAGTTCAATCCCCTGCTCGAAGTAGTGGAGTTCTTTCCCCAACTGGGACTAATCCCGCAGATCAGTCTGTTTTCTGTGTCTGACAGGTACCAGGCTTGCCTATCTACTAGGCCACTAACTTTACCCTTTTAGCCTCAACAGATTCCTGTTTCTGAGACTAAGACCTTACTGTGTGGGGTTTATCCACTAGCATTGTTATGCCAAATTGTGCTGACTGTTATCAATCCTACTTATCTGCGAAAATAACCTTGGCAAAATTGTTATGCTTAACAGTATCTGTTAGCTTAGCAGAATTCTTTATGTTCCTGTTATGCCTCAAAACAATGTTTTCTGTTCTTTCCGTTTTTGTTTACTTGTTTTAAAAAGGAACCTCAAAAAGCTAATTGTTTTAACAGCAGAGCTATGCATTTAAAAATAGTTATTACTTCAGTGTTGCTGCAAATTATGGTATAATACCAAAATTTGCATCCAACACAAGAGTAAAGTGCGTGCTTGGGAAGGCCTGGAGTCCACCATTAGACTGTTATTTTTTCATAAAATAGTTCTCCCTGAAAGTTCAAAAACCTCTAAGGTTTTGGTTTTAGACAATTTACTTGAGAAGAAAGGCAACCAACGTAACATCTACTTATGTATATATTAGCACCAGCTGCCCTTGTAATCTGAACTGCCTGGATTAATCAAGCAGCTACCTGATTAAAAATTGGACTACAAATGAGCGAATAAATACTTAGTTGTTTTGAATAAGTCAGTTTGGGGGGTTTGTGTCAGCACTCTTGCTGCTTTTTTGGCAGCTATATTAATGAGCAGCTTTTCTTTCGTTGTTCAAATAAAAGCAAAACAGCCTTTGAATTTTGTACTCAAAAATTCCACTCATCTGCCTAATGTTCTTTTTTTAATTAGAAGGATACACATATGACTTAATTAATCAAGCCTGTCTTAGGGAATTATGCATTTATTAATGGTTTCTGCACTCAAACACATTATTAAGGGATTTGTGCTAAGTACCTGACATAAAACAGCCTAATTTTGCTTGCTTTGCTTAATGTATTGAGAAATGGCTTGTTGATCAGATTTCAAAACATTCATGCTATGAACTAATGTCCTATTCAGAACGTTTAAAAATGCAGCAATTTGGCAACCGAGTACTCTAGTGGTTTGTATTTAAAATAAAGAATGTCAGTGCCAGGCGAGAAATGAGAAGAATGGAACTTTTTTGACCACAGTGACGATGGAAGCAGAAATAAGAAAGATTGCTATGATTCAGGCTTTAATTCTTTTTTTTCTTTTTTTAATAGAAATTAAGTGGAATAAACAGATAATTTTATCTATTGTTCAAGAACTGGAATCTGTGACCTTTTTTTTTCTTGTCATGCACCTTTGAGTTTAAGAACCACTTCTTTAGTGTTGTCCTGCTTCACATGACATTCCACATCACCTGGAGGTGGTGCCAGGTAGACAAAAATACAAAAGCAATTGTGATTTTTCCAGGGGCTAATCTGGAGCTCACTGCTATTTGTGCCCATTGGGCCCTCACCACCCAGGTAAATTCACCTTCCCCTTGGAAGGGACCATGGAGGGGTAAGGAGAAAGAGTTCTCTGAAGTCCATGCATGAAGAGTTTAGTGTCTTCAGGGAGCATGATCACATTTCCAGAACTCCTGTGTGTGTTTGCCTTCAGTAATGTTCCTGTGTCTCATCCTATGTAAGGATCGGCTATCCTCATTTTTGTCTATATGTACAATTGCAGTGCCTTATCTAAAGAGAAATAGCAGATGTTTGTCTTTAACAAAAGTTTTGCTGTTTTGAAGCTATTAAGATATTTTATGTTTATGAGAGTGATACAGTCTCATATGCACTCTCACACTAACCTACATGAGGCAAACAGAAATCCTTTCTAGAAAGGAAGGAGGACCTATGCTGGTGTGGTCAGGAATAGAGATACCACCATATTGGCAAAATTTCCATCTTTGCAAGCTGCAGCCTACTGCCTGGGGAGATGTGAAGGATCCCTGTGAGAAGGATGATCGTTGCCGTAGATAGCCCCATGGAACCATACGAAATAAAATACTTCCTAAAACTTTAGTCTTCTCACTGTTTTTAAATATTTTCAAGTCCCATTTACTTAAGATTGGGGATCCTTTCTGTCTCTCTCTCTCTTTTTCTATCTGCTTTGTGTTTCTCCATTGGAACATTAATTCTTAACTCCTCTTTCCAAAATAATTGGTGAATGCCTGTCTTTGTAACTTTAGTCCCATTTGTCTGTTGTCAGGTGATTTGTTACTGAAATGTTCACCTGGAACCCCCAGGCAGTGACTGCTAACATTTGTCCACGGGTATTTTGGGTGAATAGAACCTAATCCTGACTCATTCTTCTTTGTTAGTTCAGTTAAGTCTACAGGAAAGAGGCACGGAGAGTTTGAAAGGAGCTTAAGTCCCAGATGTGTACTTTAGGTCTCCTAAAGTGTGCATGGGTAGTTCCTCCAAATTTTAAATGAAGGCTTGAAAAAGACATAGATAATTTTGAAGAAACAGAAAAGTGCCTTTGTGGTGTATGGAAATGGGAACAGGAAAGGGAAAGAAAGAGAAAATTGAATTATTTTCTAAAGGTTAAACCAGGCATTTTGAATTAATGTTGAAGTCTAATTTCCACCCCTCTGATGGTTTGCCTGTCACTGAAGAGGATTAAAGTTATATGGGATCTGAATTCATGTAAATGTTAATGTGTTGACCTTATCCTGCTTACTTCATTTTTCTACTTCCCATGGTGGTAAGACTAACTCTCCCAGACTAACTCTTTCAAAATGGACTCCTCTTCCATGTTGTCTGGGTTTGTCAGAGAAAAATCAGAATGAACCAGTCAAGCAAGTGGCAAGTTGTACAGCTGTTTGACCTGTGCTTGATTTATTTCCCATTTTGGAAAACACTAGTTATTTGTTATTATTTTTTTCTTGCTTTTAACTAATAGCCTGTTTCTTTTTGCTTTTTGATATAGTGAAATGTCTTATGCAAGGTCAGTGAGAAACTTGGTACAGGATTCTGGTGAAAGCCCCATACTCAAGCCATGCTGGTCTAGAACAAAGTGCTGCTTTGTTAGTTCCCTTGCCAGAAGAATTCAGTCTTCTGGCAATGCTGATATGATGCATCTGTTAATTTGCATTTTTGCATAAAGATCGGTTGCTACTTTAACAGCAAAGGCAAAGAAATACTGGACATCATTGCTTTTTATGTTACTTGAAAATGATAGTATTCCTCTGGAGGCAATTTCAAGAGTTACCTGTCAGAGGCTGCAAAATGTATTACAGGAACAGACATGGAATTTAAACTTTCATAGCTACAAAAATTATGTCAGGACTAACCAAAAAGTGGGACCATAATTCCTCTAGTTTGGATCATCAGAAATTGTTTTGAAGATGTCTGCTTAGAAGACTAGCAAAATTGTGAGCTGTGATACAAAAGTAGTGGTTTATAAATTATGGTTGTTTTTCCTATTATGAAAATGTGTAATACTTCTAGCATAGTTCATACCATATGCTTCTAAACTATATAATATATTTTAGTCATGGCAAAGGAGATATATTAGTGTGTTGCCAGGACATTAAATCTCTAATTAAAATCAAAGTGGCACATAAAAGACTCAGGGGTTGGGGGGGGGGGGGGGGGGGAGAAGGAGGAGGAGGAGGGGGAAAGATTCCAATCAGTGTGAAAACTCACACAAGTCAAATATTGATGAAATTCTCAAAATGTAATGACACTGTTAGATAATCACAGATGGGAGTTGTTTACTTCAGAGAAGAAAATAATTAGTATTTAATAGCCCAATCAAAAGAGATGTATGGTAAAGGTGAGAGAGTGGTCGAGCAGAAGCACCGTCCTGTGACTCACATCCTACGAATCTTGAAACTTTGCATTACTTGTCCTTTTCTTTTCTCCTGATCTGCTTGATGCCCTTGCAGAAATAATTTCTTGGTTGGCTATCTCCAGACTGCTCCACTTGTAATGACATCCCGATATCTTTGTTAGTGCTCAACCAAACCAGACACATCCTCAGAGTGTACCATAGCTTCTTCTCAAGACTGTGTTCCTGGGTTTCCTGCCCAAGGGGTTCAGGGTACTTGTGCTGCATCTTGGCATTCTTCCCTGGGCCCACATCTGACTTAGGTGGCAGAAAGCACTCACAGGTCCTGCATGCAGTCTGAATGCAACTTACACCTTTGCAATGTTTCTGCTACTTAATTTTTAGTTGATTTAGGTAAGAGTGCTCTGCACAAAAGATTTTACTAGGTGGTGGCAAAATGGGTCCATGTACTGTGTGGCAAATCAGAAGTCTTGTTCTTGTTACAGTTAAGTGGAGGTTTTATAGTTGAAGTTAGTAACCATAGACTGTTCACATTCAGTACACGCTTGTGCCTCTTCATCAGATCTTTTAACACCAAGCACTGCATTGAGATGTACTCTTAGAGTAGTTAAGAAAAACTTGAAGCAAAGTTTCTGGGCTTTGCCCATATTAGAAATACCTGAGCACTCTTTTACTGTGGCACTGGTAAATATAAGTTGTTTTTGTTGTTTTTCTCAAAGATCTGCTAAACCCTCCCCTAGTTATATGTTTGAAATATGCTGGAAGGCATGATGCATGTTCCTAAACAATCTTGTGCATTGTCTTTTGGCTGTAATTGAAACTTCAGCAGGGCATTTCACCCACAAAATGCTGATGTCTGATGCAACTTTTAATCCAAGGTGTCTCATTTGTCCCCAAGAACAGACCACAATTGTGTAGTGTGTACTGGGCCTCCGCAGCTCTGCCCACAGAGAACGCCCAGACACAGTCTTCTGATAGTCTTGTGGTATCTAACACAATTTTTTAAGTGGGGAAGCGAGACTAGGAAAGTGTTTAATTATTTTAACTCTTTCACTGGTGGCTGCAGCCTCTGAAGACAGCTCCTTTTCTTTCTTCTTGCTTCCTCTTTCAACACAGCCATGGCCTGTACTGGAGCCAATTAGGCTGGCTCCTGCTCCCCACTTCCAGCTGTTCCTGCTGGCGTCCAGGCTCATCTCTGTAATAAAGTCCGGACATCTGTGGCAGCAGTTGGGAGCAGAGAAGGAGAGCCAGGGCTTTGAGGCCTGCCAGCCCTCTATCAAGCACTCTGTAGCCTCACCGTGCGGTACACACCCAGGCTCAGAAGACAGCTTTCTGGGCCTCCTCGGGCCAGCGCTGGCCCTGGCTTGCTCTGTGCCGGGGTGGTGAGGAGCACTGTGTGCGGGATTGATCTTGCAGCCCCCTCGCATGCTCAGAATTGGGGATTTCAGCACTCTTGGGAGGGCAGAGGCAACGGTTTTTGTCAGTGCTTGATTCAGTTTGGCCTCAGGGACAGGTGTTTTCACTGGCGGATGCAGAAGTACAAAGGGAAGGATAAATAATATCCATGTGGCTCATTAGGTGTGCTGGTGATCTCACTGGGCTGGGTGCTGGCAGAGCCTGCAGACCGGGAGCCTGCAGACCGGGAGCCTGCCGGGACCCGCGCAGCTAACTACCCCTCTGCTCATCTCCTAAGCACACAGGAGAGGTGGGAGTAAAAATAAAACCCTCTTCCCTTCTGTGAAGATGGTTACTGTGTGTGTCGTCTGCGTGGGCTCAGTTTGCTTTATGGGCAGAGATTCAAGCACCGCTGCTCTCAGTCTAGCTGCTGAATGAGCTGTCAAGCCACCCGCTGCAAATCTTCCATAAGTATACCCACAGGTACTCCTTTCCACAAATATAAATGGGCCACAAAAATAAACCTGTTGAGTATTTTAATCTTTTTTTTCTTGGCAACAATTTGGTTTTTGCATCTGTGTGTAGAAATACAATCATGCTCATGGCTACCATTGGGAAACACCCCTTCCTTTTCTGCTGGGAAGGGTTTGGTTGGCCCAGGTGGGAGTAACAGAGTTTCAGGAATTGCTGTGGCTGTAATTTTGTAAATCCACATGCTTGCTTTCCTCTGCCTCGCTCTTCATCAGCAGAGAGGGCTGTGAAAGTTTTTAAAGGCTTTTACAGGATTTCCTCTACGTTTCAAGGCACTTGGACACAAGTTCTTGCTGTTCATAGAATCGTCTAATCATTAAGCTTGGAAAAGACCTCTAAGATCATCAAGTCCAACCGTCAACCCAACACCACCATGCCCACTAAACCATGTCCCGAAATGCCACACCCACACGTTTTTTGAAACCTTCCAGTGATGGTGACTCCACCACTTCCCTGGGCAGCCTGTTCCAATGCTTGACTACCCTTTCGGTGAAGAAATTTTTCCTAATATCCAGTCTAAATCTACCCTGGCGCAACTACCCTGAGGCCATTTCCTCTTGTCCTATCACTAGTTACTTGGGAGAAGAGACCAACACCCACCTTGCTACAACCTCCTTTCAGATAGTTGTAGAGAGCGATAAGGTCTCCCCTCAGCCTCCTTTTCTCCAGACTAAACAACCCCAGCTCCCTCAGCCTCTCCTCATAAGACCTGTTCTCCAGACCCTTCACCAGCTTCGTTGCCCTTCTCTGGACATGCTCCAGCACCTCAATGTCCTTCTTGTAGTGAGGG
This sequence comes from Oceanodroma leucorhoa, assembly GCA_030449065.1. Lineage (NCBI taxonomy): Eukaryota > Metazoa > Chordata > Aves > Procellariiformes > Oceanodroma > Oceanodroma leucorhoa. The sequence goes on along the minus strand of JASVER010000229.1, from coordinate 153,569 downwards.
GCCCAAAACTGAACGCAGTATTCGAGGTGTGGCCTCACCAGTGCCGAGTACGGGGGCACGATCACCTCCCTACTCCTGCTGGCCACCCTATTTCTGACACAGGCCAGGATGCCGTTGGCCTTCTTGGCCACCTGGGCACACTTCTAGCTCATGTTTAGCCGGCTGTCAACCAGCACCCCCAGGTCCTTTTCCGCCGGGCAGCTTTCCAGCCACTCTTCCCCACACCTGTAGCGTTGCCTGGGGTTGTTGTGACCCAAGTGCAGGACCCAGAACTTGGCCCTGTTAAACCTCATACAGTTGGCCTCGGCCCATCGATCCAGCCTGTCCAGATCCCTCTGCAGAGCCTTCCTACCCTCAGGCAGATCAACACTCCCGCCCAACTTGGTGTCATCTGCAAACTTACTGAGGGAGCACTCAACCACCTCATCCAGATAGTCGGTAAAGATAAAACAGAACTGGGCCCAGTACTGAGCCCTGGGGAACACCGCTTGTGACTGGCTGCCAACTGGATTTAACTCCATTCACCACAACACTCTGGGCTCGGCCGTCCCGCCAGTTTTTTACCCAGTGAAGAATACACTGTAAGCCATGAGCTGCCAGCTTCTCTAGGAGAATGCTGTGGGAAACAGTGTCAAAGGCTTTACTAAAGTCCAGGTAGACCACATCCACAGCCTTCCCCTCATCCACTAGGCGGGTCACCTGGTCATAGAGGGAGATCAGGTTGGTCAAGCAGGACCTGCCCTTCATGAACCCATGCTGGCTGGGTCCAATCCCCCGGTTGTCCCGCACCTGCCTYGTGAGCGYCCTCAAGATGAACCKCTCCATGATCTTCCCCGGCACCGAGGTCAGGCTGACAGGCCTGTAGTTCTCTGGATCCTCCTTCCGGCCCTTCTTGTAGATGGGCGTCACGTTGGCAAGCCTCCAGTCATCCTGTTATCCAGGACCGGTGATAAATGATGGAGAGTGGCTTGGCAAGCTCCTCCACCAGCTCCCTCAGTACTCTCGTGTGGATCCCATCCAGCCCCATAGACTTATGAGTGTCCAGGTGGCATAGCAGGTCAACTGCTTCCTCTTCGATTATGGGGGGTGTATTCTGCTCTCCATCCCCGTCTTCCAGCTCAGGGGGCTGAATACCCTGAGCATAACTGGTCTGACTATTAAAGACTGAGGCAAAGAAGGCATCAAGTACCTCTGCCTTTTCCTCATCCTTGGTGGCAATGTTCACCCCAACATCCAATAAAGGATGGAGATTCTCCTTGGCTCTCTTTTTGTTGTTAATATATTTGTAAAAACATTTTTTGTTGTCTCTTATGACAGTGGCCAGATTGAGTTCTAGCTGGGCTTTTGCAATTCTAATTTTCTCTCTGCATGATCTAACGAGATCCCTGTACTATTCTTGAGTTGCCTGTCCCTTCTTCCAACAGCGGTAGACTCTTCTTTTTTCCCTGAGTCCCAGCAAAAGCTCCCTGCTCAGCCAGGCCAGTTGTCATCTCCCAGCCAGCTCCTCTTACGGCACACGGGGACAGCCCGCTCCTGCACCTTTAAGACTTCCTCCTTGAAGAACGTCCAGCCTTCCTGGGCCCCTTTGCCCTTCAGGACCGCCTCCCAAGGGTATCTGTCAACCAGTGTCCTGAACAGGCCAAAGTCCACCCTCCGGAAGCCTATGGTAGTGTGGCTACCCCATACACTTTGCTCTATTAAGTGCATTAGGGAAATACATTTTTTGTTAAAAGGACTTTAAACAAAGTGTCAACATTTTGGTAGGTAATACCAATAGCCTAGGTATGCCCACATAGAGAAGATAAACAAGGGGWAACCTCAAGGCAAATGAGCTTCTGTGGTATGAAAGATGGGTGTCCTGCCTCTGGACATTTAAATGAGGTTCCTTTGGTATAAAATGGTACGAAACTTGCATAGGTGCATATTACTGAATCACTAATCAGACCTGACTTACGAAAATGTCACTGAGCTCATACAATCAGTACTAGTTTTTAAGCCCTGGATTATTTTACTCTTCTCTCTCTGTGGCTTATATTTGGTGACCTGTGACTCACATTACTGCTCCTGCTTCTTTACCAGTAAAACTTTTAAATAGAAGAATAGTAAAAAGCATTGCAGGAGGTAGTGCTTTCTCAGTGCACAACTGTCCTTGCTCATATTCAGAAAATGGATGGTCTGACTGCAGGTGTTATTGGAAATAACAAAATGATAAAGGCAGCTGACTGAAAAATCAGTGTGGCTGAATTGAGTGGTACTGGATGTCAAAAAAGGCAAAAAAGGCTGTGTGACATTCAGCTAAAGTTACTGTAAAGACAACAGCACAAGATGCTGTTAATTGTTATGAAGAATTAAATTCTTTACCTCTTGAATAAAAGGATAAGGAATTCTGTTTTGCTTTAAATACATATATACTACATTCAAATTTCCCAGCCTGGCATTGCACTAAACCAGTTTTAATCCGAGAGGCCAAAGTTCAAAGATTTTCAGTGATATTTTTAATGTACTGAGTTTTGGCTAGTGTTGGAAAAGTTTTGCTTGGGAATCCTTTAGGAATCTGAAAGCAGCTGTTAAGAATATTTTGTCCCCTCACATACTAAAATGGTCTTGAAATGTAATGTGTGATTAAATTTATATGTCCTCTCATGCCCTTCACATGGAAAAATAAAACAACTTAATGCATACGTCTTCTGCTGGAAACCTTTCCCAAAAGCTAATTTGGCTCTGTAGTGTAATGAAACAAAGTTACTGTTTGCCGGCCTTGTTGTTGCGATTGTTGTTTAAAGAAACAATCGGTTAAATTACCAGGACTTGAAGGGGTGAAAACAGCTGCTTTTCTGTGCACTGTAAAAGTTCTCTCTCGGCTTCCTGATTTACTTGGCAAGGTTTTTAAATCAATGTTTAAATAGGAAAACCTCCTGACCGGCTGAAAAACCTTGTTTCTGAAAGATGTTTATAAAACAACTCCTGACTATTTCACAAATAAGTGCATGCTAGTCATTGGAAATATGTACCATGTGTTTCCTTAGGGATTAAGCTTTTACCTCTAGATACTGAAGAGCAAATAGAATTGCTTTAAATAAAAGGCAGAGAGAAACAGAGAACCTGGATACCACGACAGCTTTCACAATAAGCAGGTTTCTGAAAACACAGCATTGTTTACATGGAGAGCGTGGGACAAGGGATGAGAATCCTGCTGACGGCAGGACGATAGCTGTGGGCTGGAGTTCAGACTGTGGCAAAGTCTGGGGGGCTAAATTGCTCCACTTTGAAGAGGCTTTCCAACCACACACCTGCCGAGAACGTTTCTATTTTACAGGCAAATCAACTGGTCACGGTAGGTTAATTTTCTTCTCAGGTCAGAGGCCAGCCAAACTTCCTGACTTGTGAAGCACGCCGTAGCTGCAGACCCCAGCTTCAGGTCACCTTTGTCCAGAGCTGCTGCAGTCACCCACTGATGCATCAGCCGGAGCTGGACAGCTGCCCTGGGGCTTGCTTGGCCATCCCTTCTGCTGAAAAGCACTGCTATTTCTCCTCTTAGCCTACCTTCTGCTCTGTCCTTATTAATTTGTAGTAGTAACTGAGCAAGTGGAAGTAAGTGATGACTTCACACCTGGCTGTTAGCCGCGGCAAAGCTGTCGGGCTGAGGATCTAGGACTTAAAACGTCTCCCATGCTGCTGCACACTGTGCCTGCGCTTGCAAAAGGGATGATGGAAGGCTGTGAATAATCCGTAGGATGGTATTCTGGCCCCCACCATTTCAGGTTTTCACTCAACCAATCTTCCAGGCTTTCTGCCAGTTGAAATTTTGAAATCGAAATCTACGCTGCCTAATTGAGAGAATGAGAGGATCGGTCAACTGGTTCCTCATCATTTTCTGTTAGTGTCTTGGTGGGACATGCAGTATACAGAGTTCAGCTGATTGGGCCACAGCAGCTGTACTTTGAAATAAAAGCAAGGATGGTTTTTCTCCCTTTTTTGTGCAATGTAATTGTTATCCAAAATATAGCCCTTTCACATATGTATTATCCAATGTAGTTATTTTTACAATGAAATTAACTGTGCTACCAACTCGTAAATCTCCATAAAATCGAAGTCTCATTCTTGGGCAGTGGCTCTACATGCACGAGTTGTAGAGTTAGGGCATAAGCCAGTGATTGGATGTCAAGGTAAATTTAAGTATCCTGGGTCTGTATAGATTTTGTTTTAACTGCATGATATTCATGTGAATAAGGAGAGAAGAAGAAGGGAGAAGCAATCCTACTTCAGGAGATGTTGCTGCTGCTGTTGGTTTTGATGTGGTCTTCACAGACATATGTAAAGTTCCCCTTTAGGTAGGTGGGAGCATTGACTGTGTTACACTTCAGTATGCTCTAGAAAACTGAACAGCTAGTAACATTATTGTGGATATTATATTTTTATTAGAGAAGAGTATGCAATTCTTCTGCATACAGTTATTGTCATAAAAAGCTTCAGACAGACAAAATCTGTTGATGTGTAGGATTCATTTAAAAAAAGTGCATATGCGTATGATTATCTGGAAATTTTCTTCAAGACCTTGGAATAACTGAAATCTGGATGCATCTCATCATTTCCATCCCAAAGTTTGATTTGAAAATGAATATTTTATTTGCCAGTAAAATCTTCCTTTCTGGGTTAAAGAAAAAAAAAAAAAGACATTGCTGCTTTCTCTGTTGGACTAAAGTTACCTCGAGCATTGAGTATTTCATTACCCCAACCTGACATTTGAGCACTTCAAGAACAGAAACATTCTGGCAGAGTCACAAGCACAGTTGGTTCTCAGTAATGTGTTATATTTGTGATAACTGATTCTCAAGTATGTCAGTGCACAATCTCAAGCACTGTACAAGTGAGTAAAGGAGACGAAAGGAGATTCATAGGTCTTGTTTGACAGCACAATTTCAGTGAAGTTAAAAGGTGGGTACATTCTCCAAGTCACCAGCAGTTAAAATCTAATTAATTGATTCTTTGTTTTATTGACAATATAGGTTGTCCAGAGGTAAAGGTTTTTTTTCTGCTCTATTAGAGCTGTACTGTCTCTTTTAAAGCTGTTTTAGGAAAAATATCTTTTCACTGCTGTTACACTGACCCTTGAATGTTCAAGGGCTAAATAATATTCTTGTAACTTGAAAGCCAAATTCCCATGGGGTATTTTCTGGCATATCTCTGTGGAAATTATTGAATAGCTAGAGAAGGATGTTAATAAACATATAATCTTGCTGTTGAAAAAGCAAATGCTATCTTCATAATGAGCTTGTGCCTCTCTAAATGTTGCAACTTATTGCAGTACTTAATACAACAATTTCCATATGTATTTTCTAAAAATACTTGAAAAAACCCCACCACACCTCTAAGAACACTTTTGAGCTTCAACTGTTTTACAAATAATAATAACTCTTAGGATTCTTTAAAGGGTTCCTAACTTCATTCTGAAGATGGGAAAACTAAGGCTAAAGCATTGCATGTTTTTTCAAAGACAAGAAAAATAGTGACAAAACTGGGATTTGAATGCAAGCTTTTGACATCAGCTTGAATATGCCCCTTCCTTTAATGGGTGCATTAAACTCAGCATTCCAGAAGGTGCTCCCATTTCCACGCTACTGCTTAATGTAGGACTATAATAAAAGTCTATCTCTGGCACTGTAGGATCAACCTTACGTCAGGAAAATTGAGCTAGTGGTTGACTTATGTTTGGCACACCTGGATTCAAGTCCTCTGTATGATTGATGTTTTATTCTCAGAAAGCTGTTTAGTCCCTAGGAAGACATGTAAGCAGAACTAGGCATCAGATCCAAAAGTGTGACCCACAACTCCATAGACAAGTTTTTAGTCCCTTTTTCTTTTTGGCAGTAAATTTTTTTGTCCTTAGAGGTCTGCCCAAAAATGTTTGTCTTGTTAGTGCAAAGACACTCAGTGCCTGAGTCTTGCCAGTATTCAAAAGTAAAACTTTTCCAGTTTCCACCACCTTTCTCCCCAGGTACCATCTCTTGTGGGGTCTGGTTGAGCAGGCATGTTTTTCACTCATCTGAAGCAAACCTATGGAATTGAACTTCACACACAATATATTAATGACCACCCCGCTCTCTCCCCCCCAGCCCCCGCCTTTCTCTGTTGGACCAGGTGTAGTGAACGTGACTGTCTAGCTGGGGAATGGAGTGAAAGACTTGAGTTCTAGTTTCTGCTCTTACAGGCAGAACTATTTACATATTTTGAATTAAAATTATTAGACAAATATTAATATTTATAACTTGAATATGGCATATAGGACTGCTATTTCAGGAATATGTTCCTGCTGTTTCAGGAAACTTAATCACATGAGACTGTTCATGAATTTGTGACATTTACTATTAAAATCAGAATAATGCTGAATGCCTCACTGCTTTTTAGTCATTCACTTTCTTCTATGATAACTCTTCTTGGAGGGGATTTATTCATTAAGCTGGGCATCTTAATGATTTAAAACTGTTTTTTGTTTTGTGTTCCGGACATTAATTGCTGGTGGCCTCACTTCAGTGAACTGTCGTCTGTATTTTGGTTTTGGTGCCTGCTTTGTGTGGGATTGCTCTTTTCATGAGCACAAATGTACTTTCAAACAATTCCTGTTGTTGGCAGTTATCTACAAATAACACAGAAATCATGACAAACTCATTTCACTGAATGAAGAAGAGATGATTGTTGTAGTTAGCCTTTTCTTGTTTGTTAATTCACAGAATGCATTCAGAGCAACTACTTTTGTATTCTTTTTTTTTTCCACAGAATCAAAAAATAAACAACACCGAACATTTTTAAAATGGAACATCTTCCTAGCAGCTGGGAAGCGTCTTCTATTCACTATCATTATCAACAATTTTATATATTTCTATTCCACTAGACCACACAAAGGTTGATTGTAACTTTATTTTCAACTACTGACGATTGAAAAAAATAGCTGTGAGAATTATAGCCAGAAAATGTTTTTCATTTGCGATGTTCATGCAACTCAGAAATAGAGTGGGATTTCAAAAGAGCGCAAAGGTGTCTTATCTCTGTCCTTCTGGAAGTCCTGTTCAACTTTTTTTCTCATTGGAAGAAACTGGCCCAATTATCAATATCTGAAGTAATATATATCAGATCCTACTAATCCAGAAATGATGAATTATCTTTCTGGGAGTAAAGAGAGGAAAATGATGGACAAGCAATTGCAAGACATCTTTGAACACCTTCAGCTCACTTCACTACTTATCAAACTAAGTTATTGCTGATGATTTAACGGTGGTATGAAATCTTGGGTAGCCAAGATTGCGGAGCCCCTGAGGAGGGAGAGGACAAAGTCGCTGAGGAAACCAGAAGTGACTGAAGAAATCATAGAATCATAGAATAGTTTGGATTGGAAGGGACCTTTAAAGGTCATCTAGTCCAACGCCCCTGCCATAGGCAGGGACATCTTCAACTAGATCAGGCTGCTCAGAGCCCCGTCCAACCTGACCTTGAATGTTTCCAGGGATGGGGCATCTGCCACCTCTCTGGGCAACCTGTTCCAGTGTTCCACCACCCTCATTGTAAAATATTTCTTCCTTGTATCTAGTCTGAATCTACTCTCTTTCAGTTTAAAACCGTTACCCCTTGTCCTATCCCAGCAGGCCCTGCTAAAAAGTTTAACACCATCTTTCTTATAAGCCCCCTTTAAGTGCTGAAAGGCTGCAATAAGATCTCCCCAAAGCCTCCTCTTCTCCAGGCTGAATAACCCCAACTCTCTCAGCCTTTCTTCATAGGAGAGGCGTTCCACCCCTCTGATCATTTTTGTGGCCCTCCTCTGGACCCGCTCCAACAGGTCCATGTCTGTCTTGTGCTGAGGGCTCCAGAGCTGGACGCAGTACTGCAGGTGGGGTCTCACCTGAGCAGAGTAGAGGGACAGAATCATCTCCCTTGACCTGCTGGCCACGCTTCTTTTGATGCAGCCCAGGATACGGTTGGCCTTCTGGGCTGCGAGCCCAGCTTTTCATCCGCCAGTACCTCCAAGTCCTTCTTGGCAGGGCTGCTCTCAATCCCTTTATCCCTCAGCCTGTATTGATACTGGGGGTTGCCCCAACCCAGGTGCAGGACGTTGCACTTGGTCTTGTTGAACCTCATGAAGTTCATGTGGGCCCACTTCTCAAGCTTGTCCAGGTCCCTCTGGATGGCATCCCGTCCCTCAAGTGTGTCAACCACACCACTCAACTTGGTGTCATCTGCAAACTTGCTGAGGGTGCACTGGATCCCACTGTCTTTGTCATTGATATTAAACATACTAAACAGTACTGGTCCCAGTACGGACCCCTGTGGGACACCACTCATCATCGATCTCCATCTGGGCATTGAGCCGTTGACCGCTACCCTCCGGATGCGACCATCCAACCAATTCCCTATCCACCGGACAGTCCATCCATCAAATCCATATCTCTCCAATTTAGAGAGAAGGATGTTGTGGGCGACTGTGTCAAAGGCCTTACAGAGGTCCAGATAGATGACATCTGCAGCCCTTCCCATGTCCACTAATGTACTCACTCCATCACAGAAGACCACTAGGTTGGTGAGGCAGGCCTTGGCTTTGGTGAGGCTATGCTGGCTGTCTCGAATCACCTCCCCATGCTCCATGTGCCTTAGCATAGCTTCTAGGAGGATCTGTTCCATGATCTTCCCAGGCACAGCGGTGAGACTGCCTGGCCTGTAGTTCCCCGGGTATTCCTTTTTTCCCTTTTTAAAAAGGGGGTTATATTTCCCCTTTTCCAGTCAGCAAGAACTTCACCGGACTGCCACGACTTCTCAAATACAGTGGGCAGTGGCTTAGCAACTTCATCCACCAGTTCCTTCAGGACCCGTGGATGATGTCATCGGGTCCCATGGACTTGTGCACCTTCAGGTTCCTTAGATGGTCTTGTACCTGATCGTCTCCTGCTGTGGACAGTTCTTCATTCTCCCAGTCCCTGCCTTTGCCTTCTGCAGCTTGGGCGGTGAGGCTTGAGCACTTGCAGGTGAAGACTGAGGCAAACACGTCATTAAGAACCTCAGCCTTCTTCATATCCTGGGTAACCATGTCTCCCGTTTCCCTCTGGAGAGGGCCCACATTTTCCCTGGTCTTCCTTTTATCCCTGACCTGCCTATAGAAAGTGATACTGGATGTATGGGCATAGATGTATGAGATTTGCTAAGGTCATGAAGCAGCTTGAGATATAACAGGTCAATGTGTTGTGTGTGTACACTCTGTGCTGTGATGTGATGGGGGAATTGCTGTTGCAGGGTGTGGATAGTTTTCCTCTAGCCTCCCTATACCGGTGTACGTACCCTCTGCACTTGTCAATCTGAAATGTGTGGTTTTCAGATATTACTTTGTGAATGGTCTGTTTCTTACTAGATTTCTATAGTACTTCTACTAATGGACATCAATATAGGAGAAATATTAAGGGGCCTTTCAATAAAAATAATATCTACTTGTGATTAAGTATTAGATAATCCAACCAAATATTTACTGTGGGAAATTCTATTTACAGAGAGATATTGACCATATTATCTGAGTCATATGCAGATTCAAATCCCTGAGATTTCCTGCTGTTAGCTGCCATCACTCCCAACCCAGGTTAAAACATCACAGATGAAGAAATCCCAACTCTCTATTGGCATGGGAGGAGTGTGTCTTCTGTATTCCCCTTTCCCTTTTGCAGAATTTGCAAGGATTCTTGGTTATAGTCTCTAACAGTAGTAACTCCTAAGGGTGATTAAATTTGAATTAATAGTCTGTCTTTCAGAGGTGCTAAGCATTCACACAGTTAGGAGTCAAATACTAAAACCTAGATATTCTTCCTTTTGCTATTGTGGTGCGCATCTCCAGGAAACTAATTTTCCACTCCTAGCAATCGTTTAATATTCAGATGTTGATCATCCTTTGAATCAATTGTGTTCACTGCCCACCATCATCTTTCTAATCTTTGCAGCTCAAGCCTACTCTGTTTCTCTTTTTGAAATAAAACCCCATACCCTTTTCCAGGGCTCAGTGAGGTGATAAATTTCTTTTT